>PVJC01001629.1:0-80550 GCA_004026665.1 Murina feae | reverse complement strand
TGACCCTGCTGACCATGAGGAACTGCTAAAAGCATTGTTGAAAGCAGTGGATGTCAAAAGCAAAACCACCAGCTGCCGCTCGCCTTCTGCTGCCATCCCCGAGAAAGGCGGTGGCTGTCTGTTTTCTTTTTTGCTGTCCCTTTAGAGAAAAGTCCTTGAATTGGTAACCCTCCTGAACCAAACCTAATGGTAGAGGGAGGGAAGAAGGGAGAGAGGGAGGGAGGGAGGGAGAAAGAGAGAGAGAGAGAGAGAGAGAGAGAGAGAGAGAAGAGATTCAGCCCCTGTGATCTCCCTCACTCCAGTCTTCTCTCTGCACCACCTCCTCTCCCCCCTCCCACACTCCCCCTCCCCAGGTTCTCTCTCCTGTTCACCTCTCCCCAAATCATCCCCCAGCCACAGGCCCATTAGAAAGCATTTCCTGAAACTGCTGCAGATGTATTCCCCAGTTGTCATTTGTTAAACAGAGGCCCAGAGATGCCCCGGGGAAGATGAATAGGAGAATGAGAAAGTTTATTCTCCCAAGTCTTTGATGTAAGAAAAACTCAGTTTGAGCTGATTTGAAAATCATTCTGACTTAATGCCGCAACATTTTCCTTTAGGGAGGGACTCTCCTCTCTTTCATGCATCATCCTCTGTTTACCTCCTTCATGCTAGTGCCTTTTTTTTATGCTGAGAGGTTGCTTGAAATGGAAAATCAAGTTGACTGAAAGCCTGCGGGATTAGCAGCCATGAAACCTTGAAAAGCTGACAAGAAAGATCTAGAATGGCAAAGGCTCTAAAGAGAGATCCTGAAGATCAGTTTCCCTGATTATTTCCATGCCCCCACAGACAAGTCAAAGACATATCCTGCCTTTTGCCAGATGTCAGGCACAGGCAGGAGAAGTGCAGATTTCGGACGCTGATGGGACCCCCTCCAGCCCTGACCCAGAACTAGAGAGAAGTGGCCTAGTCCTCTGTAACAGCTTCAGATCTCATTCCCTTCACCTGTACAATGGAACTAGGTTCTTTGCCTGAACTATGGCTATCACACAGTAGGTGCCTGAAAAATAATGAAATAACACTTCGATTATATTTTTCCACTATTATTCTGTTCTTTTCTTTTACATTAGGTATTTTTTCCCTTGGCCCACAGTTCCTCAAATCCAGAATGAAGGACAAAAGGCTGATGTTTGGGCTGAATGTATCCTCACCAAATTCATATATTGAAACCTAATCTCCAATGTGATGGTATTTGGGAGGAAATAGAGTCAGAGAGAGGTGTAGCCCTCTGCACACAGCAAGATCCCAGCCCCTCGAAGGGGAGAGCCAGGACTCAGATGCAGACAGACCAGCTGTAGGTCATATGCCCTGGGCCTCCCCAAGGTGCTGTCTCCACCAGTTTTTGATATGAAGCCCTGTGTAGCCTCTACTGTGTACCAAGCTCTCTTCACAGTATGTACACAATGGGTCTGTTTCCTGTTGTTGCTGTAACAAATGGTCAAATACACAGTAACTTAAAAACACAAATTTATTGTCTTATCATTTAGGCCAGGAGTCCAAATGGGTCTTGTTGGGCTAAAATCAATGTGTGGACAGGGTTGTGTTCCTTCTGGAGGCTCCAGGAAGAAGCTGTTTCCTGGTCTTTCACAGCTTCTGGAGGCTGCAGGCATTCCTTGGCTCATGGCCCCTTCTTCCACCTTTACATCCAGCAATGGCAGGTCATGTCCTTCTTACATCAGTTCACTCTAACTCCTCTGCCTCCCTCTTTCACCTACAGGAGACTCATGATTACACAGGTCCACCTGGATATCCCAGGATCATCTCCCCATCTCAAGGTCATCTGAGTGGCAACCTTAATTCCATTTGCAACCTCAATCCCCACACCACATAACCTAACATACTCATGGGCTCCAGAGATTCAGATGTGGACACTTTGGTGGGACATTCTTCTGCCTGCCTCACTTACATCCTCTACCTCACCTAATCCACACAGCAAACTAAAGCGTGGGTATAAGGAAGGTTATGGAGCCATGGAGTGCTGGGTGCCTTGTCCAAGTCAAACAGCCAATATTCAGAGACCTGGGGTCTAGCTCTACAACGTGTCCTTAGCCACTGTTTGGCCCCTCTGCTAAGAAAATAGGAGCGCTGGCCATCTCAGAAAAAATCAGTAGCTTGATAATATGTATGCCCCCAGGTGACCACAGCACCTGGTGTGCCTGGGACAACTCTGGTTTGCATCTCCTGCCCCATTCTACTCCCAGAAAGTGCCCATGTCAATATTAGTGTCACCCTCCCAGAGCTGATGGAAATCCAATCGTCCATGCATTTGGTGATTCTGAGCCCCAGTCCCCAGATGTCTGTTACGTGGACAACATATGGATCCTCTTGTGATTGTAGGTTCTTTCCCACTCACAAGCGAATTCCAGTCATCAATGACAGCTAACTGTAGAAGTAACTATTCTTGATAACTAGTTTCTTTGTGGGAAGAAAAAGTCTTAAGACCTCTCTAAACTTCTCAAATTTTTTCCACTGTGGCTGTCAGGGGAACCCTTAAGAGCACACAGCTAAATGCATCTAAAGAGAAATGTGTGTGTGGAGACTGATGGCTTTTTTGCATGGAGTGCTAGCTAGTTCTTATTCATCCCTCTGTTTTCTTTTTCCTGGGTTCTGCAGACCGTTGAAAACTGTGTGTGCATTTTAAGGAACCTCTCGTACCGGCTGGCGGCAGAAACGTCTCAGGGACAGCACATGGGCACGGATGAGCTGGACGGGCTGCTCTGTGGGGAGGCCAGTGGAAAAGACGCAGAGAGCTCTGGGTGCTGGGGAAAGAAGAAGAAGAAAAAGAAGTCCCAGGACCAGGTGATGCTCGACTCGCAGCTGCATGCAGTTATCCCCTTCCCCAATTGCAACATTAATATTTCGTCTGCATGTATAGGTACAGGGCTTTCAACGTGCGGCAACATCACTAATGCATCGGCACAATTTTCTGGTGGGAATTTCACAGCTGAGGCAATGGCACACTAAATGACTCCCCCATGTCCTGCCAAGATAGGGAATTTGAAAAGGAGAACAGGCAGACTGTAGGGTGCCAGCTCATAGAGTCAGACCCAGGAGCTGCTGCTTCCATGTGTGGATTCCCACGTTTATAGAGGTCCCTGGGGGATCCAGGTGAGGTGCCTCTCAGGTTCTAAAGAAAAGAAGCTGAGGGAGAGAGATGCATGAAAATCCAGCATGCGTTTCATGTAGCGTTTTGAAATGTCAGGGCATGTGCTCTTACTCTGGAAATGGGGTGGCAGCCTGAGACTCCCAGTCCTTCCAGCAGAATGACATTAGAAGCTTGGTTCGGGGGTCAGTCCCATGAATTCAGAAAGCTGCCTCGCTGGAGAGGCCTCTGCAAAAGGGAGCAACCCTTACCTGTGAGTAGGTTGCCCTGAAGTGAGGTCAAAGCCAGCAGCCATGGTGGAATCCGAAGAGTCTCTGTTCACTTCCCCAGGAGCCCCTGGGAGGCTGAACCTCTCGCCTAGCAGTTCCGCAGGTGAGGGAGGATGTGAAGTGCCCACCTGCTGCCGACCAGACACCCCTGCCACCGAGCTTCCCTGTGTCCTCTTGGCACTGTGGTCATGTATCCAGCTTCCCCTGGACTCTGTGGTCACTTGTCCAACTTCCTCCTGAACACTGTGGTCACTCCCAGCTGCTAAAGGTTATTCCCAAGGTCTGACCATTCCTGGGCTCAGATGCCAGAGAAAACGGAACAGAGCCCACAACTCTCGCTCTTGACAGGTTAATCATTCAAAAGAAACATGCAAAGTATGTTTAGATGATGCCACACCATTTTGAAAAATATTTGAGAAGCCACTTCACCTTGAGCAAGGGTTAGAACTATTTTATTAAGAGTAAGGATTGGTGGGAATTCATTCTTAAATAGAATTCCTAAGTTTGACTTGAATGCATCGGCATTAGCGTTTTTGTGGATCCCAGGTCTCCAGCTGTGCGTGGGCCCCAAGGGCTGCTCAAGATAGTTCTGTAGGCAGATCTGTATGTTCCAGTGGAAACACACCTGTAGTTTAGGAGATACATGTGCGCTGCTTCTTTGGTGATGACCTTCTGCTCTGAGCACTAAACTCCCAGCCCTGCATTTTCTCCTGCTGTGGGTCAGTGCTCAGAGTCTCCTGTCCTCCTCCTGCATCAGAGGAGCCTTTTAAAAGGATTGAGCCCTGGCTCTTAATCCAGCCCCTTCCAACCTTTCCACCGAGGGAATAAAATGGCCAGCCAGCAGGTATGTATTGAACATACGACATGATGTCAGAGACCTCAGTTTTCCTATCCGGTATTTAAGAGAGCCAGGCTATGGTGGCTTCTAACATTTTCAATCTCAAGTAAACTAAACCTGGGCTTACAGAGGTATAACGGTTCTCAGCACTGTGATCCCATGGGGCTCAGGCCCTGCTCTGCTTTATTCTGGAAAGGGAACAGGCACCATAATGATTGCAAGGAAGAGCAGCTGGCAGGCAGGAATAGGGTTCTTCCCAATCTGCCCAGAGATCACAATCCCTGGGGCAACCTCAGAAGGCGTATTTGAGATGTCGCCTTAATACGATTTTTGCCTTGACTAAAAACACTTCAAACTGAGACTGAAGTCATTCTGATTACAACAAGGCTTTCTCTCCAGTCTGTTGCTTGGGTTCTAAAGTGCTTCCTTCTGATGTCCCTGGCACCTGTCACTTGGTGTCTCATTTAGTAAGACTTTGCCTTGAACCCTGACCCCTTTCTCCACTGTTGCCAAGGTACTCTCACTTGGCTCAAAGTCTTTCAAGTGACAGGTAAGATTAGGGGTTGACTGGGTCCACAGGAATCAGAGGTCAGAAGAGAATGTTACTGGACTTCACCCCAAAATAGAGCCCTACTTTCAAGCTGTTAGCTGCATCCTGAAACCTTGTGGTGAGCAATTCTCTAGGCTTAGAAAGCAGTCCTTTGCACCATTTTATCACATCGATGAGCTCTTTTCTGAGTTGAGTAAAGTGGCATGATTAATACAATTTTATGATTGTTGTCAGTCTAAATGTAAATTTATATGGTTCGTTTGTCTCATTTTTTATTACAGTAATCTTTAAGAAAAAAATAAGGTTTTTGCTTTTAAAATATTTTTATTGATTTCAGAGAGGAAAGGAAAGGGAGAGAGAGAGATAGAAGCATCAGTTAGGGGAGAGAATCATTGATCGGCTTGCCCAATGGGAATCAAGCCTGCAGCTGGAGCATGTGCCCTGACTGGGAATCAAACTGTGACCTCCTGGCTCATAGATTGACACTCAACCACTGAACCTCACCAGTTGGGCAAAAGAAGGTTTCTTTAGTGAGTTTTGCTGAAACTGCTGTAAGTTACATACAGTGGAATACTGTTGTTTATAAGCAAGTTTCAGAGTTACAGTTTCAGCCAAGTGATAGTTTTTCAAAAGCTTTTTAACTGGGTTCTCTATAATACATAAATATTTTTAAGTGCCCAAAATTTAAGTATCAAGCTTAATGAAGATGTAAACAGGTAACAGTTAGGCTTTTTTAAAAAGACATTTGAGTATGCATTGTCCAGTTCAATTTATTTGAAGACAGTTGAAAATAGAAACTTGCTTTTAAAGACCGATGGAAAGGACTAGAAGCCTAAAGGCCTGAACCTGGGAGGAGCGTGCAGGCTGGACATAAGAGGACGTGAAGAAGGAGAGGAGTAGGAGGGCATCATCAAATCCAGGGGGCCTCCTGGCAGGGTGGCCCATCGTAGGGAGAGAAGAGAGTCAAGATGGCGCCACCTGCTGGAAAGGAGTGGCATTTGAGCCAGCCTAGGGTCTCTGTAGGAACAAGCTCTTCACCCTGAGGATTTCCTCCAGGGGGTTTGCACTTGGGGAAAGCAGGCCGCCATCCCAACAAAGGAGTTCAGGCGTCTAAAGGAATTAAAGTCTGGTGCCTGGAGTGAGAAATGAGCCAAGGCCCCAATTCACCAATGTTAATAGGTTTCAGCAACATGAAAAATAGATGTGTCCCAGGCCTATCTGGGATAACCCCATCTTTGCCAAAAACCAGACGAGCAGGTTACCTTCGGAAGCTGCAATGTGATTCATCTCATCTAGCAGCTTCTGGAGAGATCTAGGTTTACAGCTTCAAAGGTGGTCAGATATCATCCATCCCCTGGTATCTCTACTCCTTGTCAAATCAGGTTTTTAAAAAACTTGTAGCAAATAAATAAATATATATATATATAATCACAAAGTGAAGTGAAGAAAGAATACAAAAGTAGGTGTGTGCACAGGTACAGATATGATGTAGGTTAAATCCAGCCAGTTTTGTAAAATAAGTGACATATGCAAATATAAAATATATGCATGTACCAAAAACTATATATTTCTAGCAAAAATGTAGTAGCATCAAAGACAGGATTGTGATTGATTCTTTTTGTGCTTATGTATTTACAAATGTTCTACAAAGGGCCTTCAAACACCATTTAAAAAATAATATTTAGAAAGGCACTAACTGCTTAAGTCAGCGTTTGCTTGTAAGAAGGTAGAAGTTTTCTTTTCTTAAATGTAAAATGCCTCAGAAAAAGGCACAAGGGACTATGTAAAATGCAAAGTGGTCTAATCTGTGACAAAGACTTCCCAGGACATAGGAGCCACCGGTTTCATCATGAAGCAAAAGTGATGAAAATCACCGCTGGTTTAATGATTGCCTCTGGCGCTTTCAGTATCCCAAGAGCTTATGTTGACTTTGGCACTGATGTTCTGTGCATAAGAAAAATACTGTACCATTCTTCAGGTTAGATTTAATTTTAATAAAAATCTCAAAAACATTTTCATTAGATCCCTGATACAGATAATTCGAGAAAATATGTGATTCAAAGATAGGCTTCACTTACACTTTATTTCAAGAATGGTTGCTGTTGAAATGGACTAGAGTGATCAGACTAAGGACCTCTGTGTGTGAAGTACTTGACAGTTCTATGCATCATATTCTAGTCCAAACGGGCTTTGCTAATTCATTAATTCTCCAGTCTGTGTTTAGAGCCTATTGCTGAATTATAACAAATTGCTCGTTTCTCTAGCCCTTTCTGGGCAGAACCTCCACCAAAGCAGTCTGCCTGGCCTATGCCAAGAAGCACATCTCACCTGGCAAGGTGCTCCCTGCCTAGCAAGGCTTCATGCCAGCAGCCTGGGACAGCCGTGCAGGCGTGGCAAGCCAAAGATTCAGGTCCAGGGAAATAGAGATAGACAAAACAGACTTATTTGCTTTTCCACATTTTGTAGAAATAAACATTTTTTGTTTTTCACTTTGGGATCTGGCCAAGGCTCCTGTGATGGAGGCCTGGGATCATTGGTGCTCAAACACAGGTTACAGGTGCCAGGACACTGCTGGCTGCTGGCCAGAGCAGACCTGGTCCTTCCAGACCTACTCAGTGTGAAATGGACAATGTGTGAATGGACAGTGTACAGGGAATCTGCTGCCTGGGGCGGGGGCGGGGGGAGGAGGGCGACAAAACAAGCGACATCCCCCAGAACTCAAAACCTCTCTTTTCCACTTGAATATCACTTGTGAATTTTTTGATTCACACGGGAATATATTCCTCTCAGAATTCAAAGGGGATTCTGATCCAGGCCTTTTACATGGTCGACCGTTTCTCTGATAACCTCTGTGCCACGGTTCACGGAGTTGTGGTCAGTTTAAGAGTGTTATTGTCCTTTTCCTTTTTCATCTTGTTTTACATTATAGATGCCAAATTCATAATTAGCAACAAGTTTCACTTATAGTATCACCATGATACTTTATATGCAAAAGTAAGAGCAGTATGCCTCTGTACAGCCGTTGTGAATTTAAAAACAAAAGGTCCTTTCAAGGTGAGAGGCAAACAAGCATTTATTTTAAGTCATTAGGAATAACTATCTGGGAATCATGGATTCAGGCTGAAGCCCAAATAATGTTCTGATTAGGAGTTAAAGGCAAGAGGTGTTTATGAGAATGGGAAGGGGAATGATTACAACAACAGAAGGCACTTCTATTGGTGCAGTTAACATAACACGGTGATGCTACTTCTAAGCACTGTTTTTAATTTGAGGTCTATTAATCATTAGTCCAATAGTTATAATAACTGCTTTCTTGTTACTTTGGCAAACAGTTCTTTGGGACACACTGTTGTCTTAGGCCCAGTCAATGGTCATTTTGTCCTGTTTTTGACATCCCAAAAGTTTGAGGTGTAAGACATGCCAGGTGGTTCCTCTCACAGTTGTTATCTGAGAACTTACAGTTCGCATCAGTAAGTGGACATGGGCATCCAAAGGGCAGTACTTTTGATCATGTCAGACTTAAAAATGCTTTGTTCTGAAGACTTTAACATATGATGTCTACAGCGGGATCACATGTCACAAAATCCTATCCCCATGAAGGTTTCCTTGGGTTTTCAGAACTTTGTTTTGGGTATCACTTCCTTAAGAGCCTCGCCCATTCCTCACTTCACCAGATGGATGCTGTTGGGCCAGAAATGAGACTCTGAGACTAAATAGCAGTCAGTGTGCCAAAGCACAAAAATGAATTTCATCACAAATCACCACATTAGAGATTTGAATTTTAAACTTAAGTTTTAAATAAGTTTCTCTTTATTTCAGACAAAATGGATGCTATTTATAAATATATGTACATATGCATATATGTAAATAGTGTGAGTAAACATCATACCAGAATGTGGAAGGGCTACCCCCCGCCCAAGAACTCCATTGTGTTGCTATATCATCATGTGTGAACCAATCTCAATTGTCAGAAAGTTAGATTGCTTCTAAATGTTAGCTAATGCAAAGTATAAGAAACATCTGTGTACTTAAATCTCACCTACATCCTTAATCCCTTCTCAAGGATAAATTCTTAAAAGTGAAATATCTAGATGAAATGGATGTTTTTAAGACTTTGAATACATCAGCCAACCTTTACCTTAATCACTCTAGGTACCAACGAGAGTTGAAACACATTTTGATTTGATTTATTATTTCTTGATGGAGCTGTCCTTCATGATATTCTTGATGCCTTGCCTAATATCACAGGTTGTTTTTCTTTCTTTGAGACAGTTTTCATTTTCTTAATTAGTAACCATCCTTTTACTTTTGTTGCTTAATACCATTTCCTTTCTCACCATCTGCTGATGTCAGCTACTGCACATTCCTCACGACCAGTGCCAGTAAAGTCTCACTCACTCACCCTATGCCGGGAGCTTGGTGAGTCAAGACATGGTATTTCGTGTCCTCGAAGCAATAAATCGTAGGAGCCTGGAATTTAAGCCCTAGCAGGAAGCAAAGACCATGGCTGCATATTTCCGTGAGGTGACTCTCCTTTGCCATGCCCAGGAATGAATGAGATTCCTCTGCTTCTTCTGAACCGTATAAAACTTATCCTATCAACTAAAATTGCTGCTCTTCTAATTTCAATGAGTTTACAGACTTAAAACTTTGTATCAGTTGTTTCATTTAGATTCCTTATTTACATTTTACAATGCAACACTCTCCTCCCATTAATAAATACTCTGTGACTTGTACTACTAGACCATGGCTTCTCAACCTGGCACCACTGAAATTTTGAGCTGGATAATTCTATGCTGTGGAGCTTATCCTGTGCATTGTAGGATGTTGAGTAGCTGTCTACCCAGTAAATGCCAATAGCAACCCCTCCCCCAGTTGTGACAACCAAAAAGTGTCTCCAGATAATAGCCAGTTGTCTTCTTAGGTGGTAAAATCATCCCATTTGACTGTATTAGATTATCTTTGGGGGACATATCACCAAAGATATAAACAACTGAGACTACAAGGTTACCTGAAGTAGGTCAAGAACAGAGCCCCCTTTAAAAGGCAGGAAATGGAGAGGGCTGTGGCCAAATGGATGGGAAGTTAGAAGCAGAGAGAATTCTAGGTGAGCATTACTATTGTTCCAGTGGGTTCCATCATGATGACTTAGGGGAGGGACAGGTGAGCTCCATGATGTGGACCAGCCTTGATAACACACCTCTGTGAGGCACAGCCCAGGGGCCTAATTGGGCCAGTGTCTGGAGTAGGCCTTCTATCAGCCTCCTTTCCACCTCCTCCTAAGGGAAAGATGTGCCCCTTAGCAAAGCTGTCTCTGAGGTTTAGTTGTTTAGTTTTATTTTGTTTTGAGTGTGTTTTCCTGAAGCTTTATTCAGAAAACACATCTCTGCCTCTGCTTCAATACAGGTTTCTAATCTTGCAAATGCAAGCCAAGCCTGGAGACAATGTATGCCCCAGAAATACAGCTCATTGGCCATCCTCTCTCACCTGCATCCTTCGCTGCTCTGCACAGCTCAGCCCCCTGTAGCCGATGGCTCCTGAACAGCCCGAAGTGGAATTCAGACACCTGAGTTACCCTTTCCTTTGAAATCCGCAAGAGTCAACACAAGAATCATTATTTATTCTGTCTTTTTACAGTTGTTTGGAGTTTTTTTTTAATAACCATCACTTCTATCCCCTGTCTCTCTCTCCACACCTGCTGAAAAAGCTGAAGTGATAATGAAACACTGTAAAGGCAAAATCAATTCGTAACTCTGCTGTTCAGACCAAGTCAAGCAAGAATGGCAGACGGTGGATGAACTTGTGTCTGTGTCATTTCTTTTTAATCTACTCAGTACAGACTGCAGCCTAATTCACCCAAACCCTGCATGAGAGAAAATCCCCTGACAGTTTATCTTCATAGAACCATCTCACAGCCATCTTCTCTTCCTGTGACATGTGGCTTCTCCTGGGAGGAAGAGTAGGATTTAAAATAGGAATGCTTCCTATGACTGCAGAACCACTCCCTTTGTCTTGCAGTATCACGGGACTCTGGTTTATCTCACTGAAATCTCTGAAAAATAAAAGCCTGTCCATGTGTATTGATTGCAGCGGCCCCTCCTCGGTAGAGAAATCTAGGCGGTAGATACATTCTGCTGATAAAGAGGCCTTTCTGTTTGTGTTTCAAGGATACAGCTCAGCTGTAAATGCTCTCTCTTCTCTACATAGACATGAATGGCTATGACATGTGCGAGGAACAACGTGTTTTAGCATTTCTCCTGAAATGTAAAGCCTTCTCCTGATTAGGAGAGCTCTTCCCATTTGCACCTCCAAGGTGCCCAGCCCAGTGCGTTTAGAGATGGCGACTGGAGCAGGTGTAAACTCTCACAGGAGAGGAGCTGAAGACCTCTTATTAATTCTCATTCAATAGGGGCTTTGATGAATGTGATCATGCAAGTGGTCTCGTGAGCTGCCGTCCCTTAAAGGACCCCAGTGTACAAAGTCTCATTGTGAAGTGTATGGACATCTTTAATTCCTAGTTTTTGAACTTTCTGATTTTTATCTCCAAGTCACATCTTTCTCTTCCTATAAGGAACAATGACTTCCACTATTCCATCTTCAAGCCAACTAAGATAGAAATCTTTTAAATGGGATTTAAGCCCTAGAGGGAAGCAAAAGTATTAAAAGCAAATCAAAGGAAAGCTTTTTTCTTTTCTTTATTTTTTTAACCCACACATTGAATACATCCCCTCATCTATGTGATTTTCTTCCTAAGCAGACACTTCTTGCAGTGGCCAGCATGTCTGTCCCTTCTTGCCTGCTTGGAACCATATCAGCACCGCGTCCAAATTTCAGCAGCCCCTTGGCTTCTGAACTGGGAGTGTGTTATTCTCTTCTTTTCTAAAAAGGTTTGAGCATTGCCTTCTTGGAGAGATAATATATATTCACAGTTTTATACAAGTTTAGTAAGTGAGTGACATACACTGTTCACCAATTCGATTATTGACACTAGTTATACAGTCATGCATTTAAAGCCAGTAAAAAAAAATACTGAGAATATGTTCTTGAGGGTGGCACTGTTCGGGAAGATAAATCAATCTGTTGCTTTGTTGTGTGCTCTACTGGCAACTCAATCCTGCCACACACTTTCCTTGTTTTGCTTCCATCCTGTGAGGAAGAGAGCACCCTGGCAGAACTCATGGTGTAGCTAGAGGACCCTCCTAATACCAAGATTTCTTAGTCTTTTCTGTAGTTACTGTCTCAGCCAGCTTGGGCTGCTATAACAAAATACTGTAAACTGGGGGACTTCAATAACAAGCAGTATCACAGTTCTGGAGGCTGGAAGTCCAAGGTCAAGGGACCAGCAGATTTGGTGTCTATTCGGGGCCTTTTCCTGGTTCAGAGGTAACTACTTACTGTGTTCTTACTGTGTTCTCACAAGGCAGAAAGGGAAAACTCTGGTCCCTTCAGCTCATGGTAAGGACCCTAGTCCCATCATGGGGGCTTCGCCCTCTACTCCTCATCTAAACCTAATCGCCTCCCAAGCCCCACCTCCAGACACCATCACATTGGAGATTAGGGCCTTGACATGTGAATCTTGGGCAGGCACAAGCATGCAGGCCATGGTGTTATGCATAAAACATCTGAAAACTGTGTAACCCCTTAATCTTTCACTTCATGAACTCTAACTGTATGTGTAAAACTCGAAATTCCTATAAAGAGAATGAAGAAGGGGAACTTTAAAGCTAAAATGTGTTCTGTTGTATTTTCCTGCTTAACATAGGAATGATTACACAAAATATCATTTGAATATTGAAGTAATACCTTTAGGAATCAATAACAGCTAGAACTTTTGCAAATTTTATCTGTCGGAATATAGCAGATGAAAATGAAAAAAAATGTGCATAAAATTGAGGAACATTATCTACCAAGTCTGAAGAGTAAAATGATGAGAAGGGAATTTCCACTGAAAAGTTCCCCCACACTAGAATCAAACTTCTTAAAATCACAAATGCCTTTCTCCATTTTTGTTTGCTTTCACTTTAATCTCAGCTTGATATCTCAATTTAAACCTGATAAATGAAGATAAACACACAGCTATATGTTTATGTGTAAGTGTGTGTGTGGGGGGGGGGGTGTATGCCACAACCTGGCAATAGTGCAGATAATCTAATCAAAATATACTCAGCCAGCATTGCCGCTGTTGGTTTTTTGGAAATACTTTGTCCCCTTGGTTGTGCCCTGTATTTATTGGATAGAACATTCTCTCTCCTGACTTGATGACATTTTGCTTCTTTATATGTATGTCACTTTCATATTTCAAGCTCTTAAAGAATTTTGATAATATGCCCTCAAAATAAAAGTCTAAAATAAGCAGTTTGCATAAGATTCATTGTGTTCTTAGGACCAGTGAGCTGGATGATCAGTTTGACAGAGTTAAAGGTTTAGCCACTGCTTGCCTTAGCCCATGAGCCCATTCTGTAGAAATTTTAGGGTGGGCGCCTCTTCTGTTTAAGTTTGTAAATGACATATTTCCTCTTTGGTAGAAGAGTTGTTGTGCACAGATGCAAAATCATTTTTGAATTGTTTAGAAGTGGCTTTGGTTAAAAAAAAAAAAACAACAACAACACAAGAAGATTCCTACATTGAGTGTTCTTGTTAGAAAGTTGAAATTGAGTGACATTCTTACTGAAAATGACCTTTAAAGGGATGTCCAGCATCCATCTGTCAGATGTCATTCATCTCTGAGATTTAGCCTTGACTTAAACTAAGCCGTATCGTAACTGAGAAAAATAAGGCTTGAGTTTTCAGGTTGCTTTTTAAAAAAATAAATGTTGAAATCATTTATGACAGTGAAATAACTTATATTATCTCTATCAATACTTCCTTTTTTAAGTTACAAGGATATGAAGTAAGCCTATATTCTCTGCCAGTAAAATTTTCAGACCTTACACAGGTTCTGAAATATAGTTGTAATTTTGTATTTATACGTACATGTATATATACACACATGCATATATATGTATAACACATATCTGTGAGAAAGCATAGTGTATCACATTTAGACTATATTTATTTTAAGCATCATCAATAAACACAAATAAAGTAGCTAAATAAGTTAATACTTCACCCTAAAATTAAGGGTTATTTTCTTTTACTGTGATTCTTCTCAAAAGTAAACATGAGAATGTTTTTTTCTATACATACAGTTTATTTCATGTCTACCCTCATTATGCTCATTGCCTTTATTTTTCACAAAAGACAAAGGCTGTGTATAATCAAATATCAAAATCAATCGTGCAGTTTTTGATATTTTAAATAAAAGTAATACAACAACAAATTAAAAATGTAGAAAAAATGAAAAACAGTTTATTAATAAGTTTTTATTTCATTACATGGTTTTTATGATGCATTTTACCTGCTATAAGGCACAAACCCTTACCAACTTATATACTGCTTTGTTCATTTAACTGTTAATGTAACCATTTGCCCAAGTTGCTACAAGTTCTTCAAAATTATTCTTTTTAATGGTCTACTGATAGGACTTTGTGCAATAAGCAATAATTTCTAAATTATTTGTAATTAATTTTCAACCATAAATTTTCCTGTTATTTATTAGATTCAATTCAAAACAAACCTAACTACCAGAATTGCTATAAGATCTAGTGTGCCTATACTATGTTAATGCATCTAATAAACCATAGCAATTTTCTCTTTTGTTTATTCTGCCTTTTATTTAAAGCCTAGATACAGTGATAGTATTCAAAATCAAACAAGTTATATAGTAATTTATCAGAGTTCACACTTACTCATAAGAAGTGAAGGCATTTGATTATTACTAACTACATTATGTCAGTGGTATGCTAACTATAGAATAAGCCACCTTGATCTATAGCATTCTTCTTCCCTGCTCCCTCGAAATCAATCCATTTCTTCTCCTTCCTGCCTGTAGCAATGGCCTAGAATTGTTCTCAGGGAGCTTATCCATTCTACTGTCAGTTATGTTCGCTTTTGTCCAAGCTCCAGCCCCCTTTACCCTCCATCATAAGCTCCTGGTGGCAGGAATGGCTCTCCTGTTTTTGGACAGCTACTGCATGACCCTACATGTAAAACATGTTCAGCACACGTTGTGACACCCTGGTTTTGTTATGGTCTGTAATGTTTACAGAAGGCAATATTGGGAAGTGTAATGGTGTGAAAGATGTTTACTCTCTTATTTTTCTTCCTCCAGTGGGATGGAGTAGGACCTCTTCCCGACTGTGCAGAACCACCAAAAGGGATCCAGATGCTGTGGCACCCATCAATAGTCAAACCCTACCTCACACTGCTCTCTGAGTGCTCAAATGCAGACACGCTGGAAGGGGCGGCAGGCGCCCTGCAGAACTTGGCTGCAGGGAGCTGGAAGGTATGATTAGTTCGTTACCATCAAAAAAGAAATCTGAGATTATGAGCACGACCTTAGAAGATAACAGGAGTCCAGTTTTGAGGAATGCAATTCTAATGAAGTTTTTGAGGATGTGAGAGAAAGACTAGTTACACTGAATTGTTGGACTTAGAAAAGGTATTCCTTTGAAAAATTCTCCTTAAGGGCTCAGGGGTCCTTGAAGATCAGTACAAAGCACAGACAGCCAGATGTAAGTGTACTAGTATTCATTGAAAATGCCGTGATGTGCTCTCCACTCTGCTTGTACAGCTGAGCTGCTTGGTTTTCAGAGGAGACTGGAACATGCTGACACTTTGCAAAGCACTGTTGTTGTCTGTTAAGGTAGCTAAAACCCAAATATCTTGTATACAAACCCATGTGATTGCTGTAATGTTATATAGCTGGTCCTATTCCCAGAGGAAAAGAAGGTCTTGAATTTTTAAATTATTGGCTTTCAGAGAAAGAGTAGTATTGCTAGTTATCTTTGGCAAAAATGTTAAAGTAAAACAGATATATGATTGGGAATATTAGAGTCCTTATAAACACACACTGATTGGTTTTCACAGAAAATTTCCATTGCCCTCAGTTTGGGTAGGAAGAGATTCACCATAGCAAAGAATCTTGAGTTTGATCACTAATTATTACATGAGCTAACTTGCCTTATTGCATAAAAAAAGTGTAACTTCTTAGAAGAATGAGTGCATATAGGGAAAAATATCAAAAGAGGAAGTTTGGGCATCCGCCATCCATTTTTTCATTCATATAACATTAAAGCCTCAGTTTAAAATATGCATAATCACTCCTTTAACATTTTATTGAAAACAATGTTAATATAGACACGTAACTACAGATATTTCTCAGAAGCTTAATACTGTAGGCACCACACTTACTGGCCTCAGCATTGTCATACAACCACACCCTCTCTTCTTCTTATACCTTCCAACGTCTCACCACCACCCCTCTCTGTGTGTGTGTACATGTGTGTGCATGCATTTGTGTGTGTGTGTGTGTGTATGAGAGAGAGAGAGAGAGAGAGAGAGAGAGAGAGAGAGAGAGAGAGAGAGAGACAGAGAGACAGAGACAGAGAGAGAGATCCTTTGTTTCCATTGCTACAGTTTCAGCAATAGCACTGCCTTCTCTCTCAGGTATGACCTCCCAACTCTGGGGGCCTAGTCTCTGACAATATTTCCCAGGATCTAGCTACTGATGCCTGGGAGACTTACCCACCCACCCTTCTTCTTTTGAGAGTCTTAGGAATGAATATATTATCCCTTTCCTCCTCTGCTCATAGGCATCCCTAATATTGTCCTGGAAGAATTTAGGTTGGGGGAGAGGAAGTGAAGTTGTCACTTGCTTTCAACCATAGAAAAGTTTCAAAAGCAGAGTCATGCAAGGCAGAATTCTAGAGACCAGTTTTGTATGAGTAGAAAAGAGATAATAATGGAAATCATTTCCTTGAACTAACCCTTAGATTTTATCCCCCTCTAAATTTAGGAGGCTTTGACTCGAATCTTAATTTTAAACATAGACTCTACCTCTTCTGATCTTTGTGACCCTTGGGCAAATTGTAGAACCTCCTTATGTTCTCAGGTGTGTCATCTTTGAACAGAGAAGATTGTGGATGCTTCACGTCACATCATGCAGGCCAGTCATGACACTGAATGCAAAGAGGAGAGCAGGATGTCATTGGCCAAGCGGTTCTCAGTATATACAGCCAAGAGCACTTAGTGGCTACAAGTCCCCACCCAGCTCCTAGTTGGAGGACTGACCAGATGGGCATGGGAAAGTGGGCTCTGGCCCATGGCCATGAATCTCACCTGAACTACACACCATCTAGTTGGTAGCAAATCAAGTATACCATCTTGAACCTATGATATATTAGTGAATTATTATTTTCTTTAAGAAATACTTAGGTTCTTATGACAATTTAAAAAATGGAGACATATCTTTGAGGTCTAGAGGATTTTAAATGCAAGACTAAAGCTTCTGCTTTAAAAATTAAAATCTATGTTCCACATATTCAAAAAGTTCATTGGAACCAATGGAAACATATTAAAGATCCAAATAAAACTTCTAAAGTTAATGTACAATGTTTGAAACAACAATGCATGGAAATGGCAATTAACAGCATATAGACAATGCAGAGGAAAAGATTAGTAAACTGGAAAACATTAGTGGAAACTATACAAAATGAAACCCAGAAAAAAATGTACAGTGGCCTGTTGTGTGTGTAATTGTGGTCCCCAAATGAGAGGAAAGATAAAGGACAAAGGAAACAAAAAAAAATTATTTGAAAATTTAATTATTGAAAAATTTTTAAATTTAATGAAACCCATACAGTTACAGATTCAAGCAGCTTATGGAACCAAGCACAAGAAATATGAAGAAACTGTATCAAGGTACATCATAATCAAATTGTTCTAAACCAGTGGTAAAGAGAAACTCTTAAAAGCAGCCAGAGGAAAAAGGAAATGTTATGTGCTGAGAACTGTACCACATCTAACATCAAAATTAAGGATCAGTGTCACCAATTATTCGTTTATGTGTAGAAGTCTTTACCAAGCTACTAAGAATGTCCTCTAGAAAGGAATCTGTTCTGTAAGCACTTTAAAGGCAGAAGCCAAGTCCCATGTATTTCTTTGTACCTGTTCATCCCTGTGACAGAAAAGTGTTGTGGGAAAGCTATGTTCTTTTCAATTTCCAAACTCATCAGTGCTTTCCAGGCTGCAGGTTTTGATAGCATTTCCCAATCCCACAGTTCCTGTGGTTGAACGTTCTGTTTAAATTACCAGGCTCTGTATCAGAGTCTGGGTCCTTAGGTGCTTGGAATAAGAAAATAATAAGATTAAAAATTTTATGCTATTTTGATATTCAAAAATTCTCTCCTACTTTGGATTATAAAATGAGAATTCTGGATGAAGTATCATAAAAATTTCTCAATATTTTCTGGTAATAATATCTTGCTGACTGTTTTCAGTGTGAAAACAACACAGTTATCCCCAGTGTGAAATGTATCCCCACATATTGAGTAGACATTTATTTGGTAATTTTTTTCCATTACTAATAGAGTAGAGACTAGTAAGGAGCAGATGAATGCAGTATCACAAAAATTACTCTGTATTTTCAACAGAGTTGAACAACTGTGGCCATCAGATTTCCAAGTCCACATCAGATTGAAAAAAGCAAGGAATGCCTCTTATAAACAGGCATAAAGATCTGCCTAAGAAGGGAGAGTAAATACTCTAATGGCAAAGAGAAAAGAATTAGAAAAAGTAACTACAAGGATATAATGGAGGAAAACTTACAGAGGCCATTCAGTGTCTTGGCTGTTGCCTATATTCTAATAACTGATACTCCTAATGCTGACTCTCTGAAATGAAGAAAATGTTAAATTATTACTGGTAATTTTAATAGAAATAATTTTAGAAATATTTCCATCCCAATGATCAAAGTAGAATTTGACTCTCAGAATATCAACCTTACTTAGAAGAAGCACTAGCCTTCCTTATTCTGTAACTTTAGTCAAATGGAATGGTCCTCAGGCAGAGCAAGGTACTGCTAAGGAATATTTGTGTATAGTTAAAGATATGTGTGCTTCCATAAAAGCTTTATTATAAAAATGCAAATACACAGGCATGCATAAAAGTCAATTACATTATCATCATCTGTTGTGTAATTTATTAATTTATCATATTAAATGGTAAAGGATTATGGGTGGAGGGAAGATAATCCATAGGGATGATTTGAGAAAATCTTCATTAAGCCAAACACTGATAAATTGTTATAATTTTTAAATTACTGAGAACAACTTGTACAAAAATAAGTAAATCTTTACTTCACTTAAGAAAAAATATTAAGTAAAAGATTAAGTTAGGATACACAGTAGCCTCAATTTTTGTATAGACAGTGTTACTCTCTGAAACCTTGAGTTCCAAGAATGTGATTTCATAGCAACTGTTGAAATTTAGTGACTTTTTTTTAGTGTCCTTAACTTTTTATGACCCAAACAAAAGCAGAAATGTGAAGGTAAAACACCAGTATTTTGCATAGAGATTGCTTTTTACACACCTCATCTTCCAAAACAATAATTACTCTTTATGGGGAGATCATGCACACTCCTTTTATGTGACAAGTTGACTAGCAAACACATCTTTATAATGGCCCTAAATACTTTTTAAACTTTAAAACCCTCATTACTTGGTTTATGAGCATCAGGAAAACATAATAGCATTGTGGCAGAAGCAAAGTGATAAATGTTTTTCATAGCCAATGTGAAATTCAGTCACCTTTCCCTCTTTTACAGTACAATGATGTTTTGTCACAGAATAATAAAACTATTAGATATAGGAAGTTAAAGATTTGTAAAAATGTGACCAGATGTTCTTTGAACTCCCATTTATGGGTTATTTCTATTGTAACTGAACTTGGTGAAAACCCAGGGTTTGAACTATAGAAATATATCTGCACTTACTATTAAGCCAAACATTTTAGATATTTTTGTTTAGTCAACTTTCCCCCTAAAATGTGACTATTCTCAAGACTGTTATTTCCTCATTTACTTTTAAAATAACGTAGAATAAATAGATATTTGAATATTAATTTTTAATATTTGATGAGTTAACATAATAGCAACATAGATGTAGTGAAAACAGAATTTTCTGCCATGTGGCCCAAATGAATAAAAAATAAGAGAACTGAGAAATTTGATACTCATCCCTAGAGACATGGTCAACAGCCTCAAGAAGGATGCTGAATTGAGCATAGCTTAGTTGTTCTCAGGACTAAATTGAAATATCCAGGACTTCCATTGCCAATACTCAAGGGCGTTTAACTCAGGAATTTAGAGGAGGGCAAATGAGTTCTTGGGACACTAAAATAATAACATGAGTTATTAGACCAAGATTAATTGCTGGATTTGCAAAGAATTATATCACTGTGATCGCAGATGTATATAATTTGCACTTGTCTTTTTGAGATGCCGAAGAAAAGGGTAGTCAGGCACACCAATTCTAGGGCAGTGCTTCCTGGTTTCAAGACCTGGTCAAGCAGCTGAAGGCTGAGGGACCTTGCTGTGCCTCCCTATTCTCATCTGTAAAATGGGACTAACACTAGTACATACTTCACAGGGATGAGATGAGGATTACATCAATTAATACATGTAAAAAAATAGAATTGTGCCTGGCATTTGGTTAAGTGTTAGGCTTCTTATAGTTGACATTATTATGAGGGCTTATAACTCTCCTGAGGTCCTCATTGGGAAAGCATTTCTGAAGGATAAATTTGGGTCACATTTCTGTGCTGTTTTCTCCTGGACCAGCTTGTTTTTTCTCCATCTTGTCTTTGTCATTCTTCCCACTCCCCTTCCTACTCCTCTTCCTTCTCATCCTCTGGAATCATCAAGCATCATCCCTTCCACTTGGGGACCGTTCTTCTCAGACGCATCCTGGTCCATGCCTGATAGTTCCCCTCTCTGTACACATGTGCTCAGTGCACAGTGCTTTCATTCTGCCCAAATATTTTCACTTCAACTACAATGGGTTATGATACACGTTTCTCTCTTGTTCATGTTTTTATGCCAGTGGTACTCTTACTTTTGTTTAGATTACAAAACACTTGGCAACCCATGCACCTCTAACCACCTCAGTGAATGATTCCAAGGCAACTGACTTCTCTTTTGGAAAACTCTATAGGAACCTCATAGTTCTGTATTGAGTGTACCTGAAACCATTCCTCATTTCCCAATAACCCTGTCTGGTGACTTCTTCCTTTCCACCTCTAACTGGGATTTACTCCTTTTTTGGCGGGTATACTTTGACTACACATTACCTCTGAGACTGGTCAATTATTTGGCTGCTACTTAAAATGCATCACTATCACCTATTTTTGCATGCCAAGAAATCTTGTGGAAACTTGCAACATCTTTTGAGTGAAATGTAAGTAGTTTATCCTGAGTTGTCCTATTCTAAAATGATATTGGGAATTTTCCATACACATACAAAACTAAAAGTTTCAAAATAAAAATTATTTTCTATGCAGCAATTGCAATAATATGAGTTGAAATCTGTTGTCTGGTTATCCCTTTTCACTTAGGGACAACATACCACTGTTTACCATTTCATGATACCAAAAGGTGTATCTGTAACATTTTGGGCCGTAGATAGCCTTTTTTTTCTCTCTCTCTCCCATAAGTTCTCCACAAAGCTGAAGGACTTTTATTTATTTTCCAAACACTAAATCATCTTTCCATCCCACATGGGCAGGATATAATAGCTGGACTTCTAAAATGATATAATCATAAGCTTACCTTCTTGGCTTATTTCAAATATGGACAAGTTCTTCTCTATCAATGTTTGGAAGGATGGAGGGGAGGGGAGAGCAAGGCCGTGTGTGTGGGGGACTGAGCACAGAGGATTAGGGGAGAGAGAATGAGATGCTGGCAGAGGAGGGAAAATTGTCAGCATCATAAAGAGAAGCAGATTTGGAGTAACAGGACTAGGGTCAGGGCCACAGTTGACCTTGATGAGCAGGTGATTTAACAACTTTGTGCCCAGATTTCCTCATCTCTAAATAAGAACACTAATGCCACCTCCCAGCGTCTTACGGAATTAGAAGAGGTTACTAATGTACAAACCAGTATCCTCAACTGGAATGAGGTGGTGCCGGGAAAGAGACCATCCCTAGGGCCCATGCATCAGCCTGCCCAAGTTGCCAAGAACATTCCCACTATCTCCCAAAGGGCCAGCATATCGGCCCAGTATAAAGTCAGTTGTTGATGTTCATCTCACAATTGGTAAACATTGAGCCTCCGTTCAGATTTCCGTTTTCTTCCTTTCTCTCACCTCCCTTCTTAGTTTTAAGGACAAACCCAGCAATGCGTGCGCTGCATAAGTTCAGGTTCCCCTGGGCCCTGGAGACCCGAGGTTTACACGTATAGTGGAGGCGGTAGATGAAAATCGTGTCTCAGCATTTCAAATTGCGAATTAAATTTCTAGTGGACATGAAAAAGGTTCCATTCTATGTTCATGCGCTCCTCCCTCCAAATTCCAAGGAACGGCTTTCAAACCTGGATGTTTTTCCATGTCTAAGACGCCCTGACCACCCATTTTGCTGCTCCCTGAGAGCTGGTCTGTGAAATAGTTTATCGCAATCAAGAGATGCTTTAGTGATTCTAGCTGCTTCCCATCCCCTCAGGCTTCCTGGAGTGGGGGCAAGGGAAGGATTATGGGATGAGTTGATAATGACAAGAAACTATGTGAATGTGACTTCTAATGTAGGATGGGATGAAGTTGTGTGTTTTTTTAATCTCATATTTCATGCAGGGCTGGGCTGAGGATGTGGCAGGCATGGCGTATGCCCTACGTTCACTACCAGAGGGGGCTCCCTGCCTGCCACAGGTGAGAGCCAGCTCTGGGGTGTCTGCCCCAATGGGGAAGGGGGGTGGAGGGGCTTGGCGGGGGGGTTGGGGACTTTACTCCACCTTTGGTGGTCCCCCAGAGGACTCAATCACAGAATCCAAAACTTCCTGTCATAAATGTCAATTTCTTATATCCTAAATGAAAATGTGACTGATTAAACCCTATATGGGTTGATTTTTATAGTGCACGCTCTTCTTTGGAATACCGTAAAATAGTATAAAGTGTATATGCAAATGTCGGAAGAATCTGGGCCTTCCTGCATTCTGTGACATGATTGGAATGCTTTATCATTCTGAATATTGCAAGTACATTTCAATAGTAAGATTAGGTGTGCTTCATTAAGATCAATAATCACCAACCCAAAACAAATTATGTATCTTATATTATAAAGTAAACATGGAATTATGGCCCTAGACACAACACATTTTGATCTAAATATTTTTTAGTTTATAATTTTTACTATTGATTTTTAATGTCATATTTACCTCTCCTCACCCCTGCCTTTTTCTGACTTATTTAATCTTTATTATTCAGCAAATAATTTATTGATGATATGTTTGGCAACTCTGTGCCCCACCTACAAATCAAATCTCTGTTTTTAAACCAATTACCCACACTCAATTTTTTATCATTTTCTACTTTTTCCAGGGCTCATTTTATTATTCCTCTGAGTGTCAGTAGCCCCCCTTTCTGTCCCAAACCCTCACATCTCAAAGCATCAAGTACATACATTACACAAATGCCTGCAAATGGCTTTCCAATCTAAGAAAAGGAAACACTGGCACCAGAGAAGCAAAATGTGGCTAGCTGACTCACCCTGAAACCTTTCCCATATGTTGAAGGCAAAATATAATGTGGAAACGTTTAAATACATGTCTAACCTATTCAACCTATTTTACAATTAGGTCTTGATAATTAACCCTTTTTGGTTCCTGCAAAGGACAGTCTGAACATGGTAGTTGCTCCTAGGGTTTGCCCCCTCCATTCCTAAGGTCTTTGCCTTCACTTTTCGCAGTGGTCAGTGTACATCCGAGCCGCTGTCCGGAAAGAGAAAGGCCTGCCCATCCTCGTGGAGCTGCTCCGAATAGATAACGACCGTGTGGTGTGCGCAGTGGCCACGGCGCTCCGGAACATGGCCCTGGACGTCCGAAATAAGGAGCTCATTGGTATGTTCTCTCTGATTCTCTCGCGGTGTCGCAGTTTTTCCATGAAAACATTTCCTGGCAGGGTCCATGTGATTGAACCTCCTCACAGAACATATGTGCATGCAGAAATAGTGCGTTTATTAGGGGCCACATTTTCCCTAGTTCTCCTAGCTGAAGTCCAATGACCCGAATTATCTTTTAGAACTCAGAGGAAAATGGAACATTTGTTGGCATTTCTAATCCTTGCAAATTAAAAACTATGCTCAGCGCCGGATACCATCTTCCTGATCCTTCAAATCCCCGTCAAGTTCTTTATTTTCCATGTGGTGAGCAGGAACTGTAATGGGATCCACGAATTTGTCATGTATTTTGCGTGAGATCATACTGTCTCTTTTATTGTTTACTGAATCCTCTTCCTTTAATTTGTTATTCAGGACATAGGGAGGGTCTTTTACTAATGAACATGAAAGCGGTCAAACATTTGTCTAGATATTCACCAAATATGTATCATGACCTACGTTGCCCCAGGCCTGTTCGAGGTCCGGAGATTATTACATCAATGAGCAAAGGAGACAGGAAGCCTGCCCTTGTGGAGTTTCCGTCGGGAGAGCAGAGATGTACCATAATCAAGATGCACACGTGAATCCCATTTGTGTTAGGAACATTCTAGGGGGAAAATAGACTTGGGTAAAGGAGACAGTAATTAGTGAGGATGCCATTTTTTAAACTGTGGTTAAACTCACATAGCATACAATTAACCATTTTAAAGTATACCACTGATACCACATTCCACAACATTGTCAGTGCCCTGAGGAAAACTCTGTACCCATTGAGTAGTTAACCCCGCTTTCCCCTCCTCCAGGTGCTGGCACTCTCCAATGTGTGCTCTGTTCCTATGGATTTCCCTATTCAGGAAGTTTCATGTAAATGGTATCATAGAATATGTGAGCTTTTGTGTTGGCTTCTTTCACTTAGCATAAGGAGTTGTGATTTTAAATGGGATGTCAAGGTCAGGAATGGAGTTGTTGGGAAGGTAACACTTGAGCCAGGACTTGAAGGAGGTGGGACTGAGCCATGTGGATATTTGGGAGGTAGAGCATCTATGTTGAAGGAGCTGCCTCTGCAGAAGGCTCCCTAGAAGAGCTGGAAGCAAGCCAGACGGTTCAAGGCCTTCATGGGACCTTGTGTGCCTGAAGCAATGAGTGGTAGGAGCTTGGCTGGAGAGGCCTCCTTGTCCCTCCTTTTACAGTGGGAAGATGGGAGGCCAAGGATGATTGATGCCTAGAGAACTAAGGGACCACAGAGACCTACCTGGGAAGAGACACAAGTCTACCAGAGACCATCTTCCTAATGTAAGCATCTTGGATCAAAGAGATCATTCCAGAGGTCATTGTTCAGTCAGTGCAGCAGGAAGCATGGCAAGACTGAATGCAGGTGATAGGTGTCAATGGAGGTCAAGCAGCAGGGAGCTAGACCACCCACCATGCCAAAGGCTCAGGGTAGATAGCCTTGGGAATCTGTGAGAAAGCAGGTAAGTGGGCCAAAGGGAAAGATTTTATTTCTGGGGAAGTTGGAATACTAGGTGTGGATCCAAATTTCATACACGAATTTTACATAAATACATAGGTTCATTTTTGCTATTCAAATGCCTGAGCGTGGCACACTGGGCCCTTTGCAATTTTTTCCTGCCATTTCACAGTACCCATTCTGTCTTCCAATAAACATCAAATTTGTACAGTATGTGTTTACTCATAAGGAAACCAGACTTCAAATCTGTCTCTAATACATGCAATGATTCGTTATACTTGCAGTACATTATCAGGCATGAAACAAACATAATTTGATGTTTATGTTTGAATTGAATTTAAGTATTATGTGTGGCTTTTGTAAAGTATTGAAACTACCCCATTAGCTCAAAAGGTCGAGATACTCTCTTCCTGCTTGCTTTCCTTTTCTGTACATAGTTGTTTCCGATAAAATCCCGCTGCTCCTCTAGAAAATGAAGGAAAAATCAATAGGTAATCAGTCTACTGCCTGGATACTCACCACTAGGTATTGTGAGTTTACATGTTTTATTCCTTTTGGTGGATTAAAATATAACAAAATAGGGAGCTATTAATTGGTTTTCTAGCTTCCAGGCATCTCTTCTCCTTGGAAGCAGTTATCTAGCACCCTGTCTGAGGCAGGAGCATTTGGAGCTCCATATTACCCATGTTCAATTAAGCCCTTACTATCTAATGTCACCAGACAGGAAAGGGAGCCAATCACTTAAAAATAGGAGTGAAAATATCTGTCACAGGCTTCACAGAATCAATGACATTTTCCTCGAATGAAAAAAAAAGCAGAATTTAACAAAACAAAACAAAAAGCACACCGTTGTATTCTATCTAGGAGAAAAGAAAGACTTTTGCTAATTCTCTTACTTTAAATAGTGTATCAAATGGTGATTTTTATAGAAAAATGCTACATAGAACTTTACGCATTGAAAAGAAAGTGGCAATGATTTTGAACCAAGAACAAAACAATAAACTTCTACATCTTCTTTTTTCTACCAAATCTCACTCAAAGCTTTGGTGACCTGCTATAATTTCGTGGTGTTGAAGATCATCCATATTCTGACGACTCCCAAATAGATATCTCTAGTATGAATCCCACATCTCTATGTCCAACTGTCTGTCCAATATCTCCACTGGATATGTAACAGGCATTTCAAGTATAACATCTCCGTACCTGAGTTCCTTATCTTCTCCCCAAGCTTGATCTTTCCGCAGTCTCCCCACAATAGCGAACAGCAATTTGTCTTTGCAGTGCTCCAGGCCAAGCACCTTACAGACTCCTTGGACTCCTCACTCTTTATATCCAATCCATCAACAAATCCGGTTTTCCTTCTGTGTTTTCTCAGAATCTGACACTTCTCACTTTTATTACTTTCCCCCCCACCGTTCATCATCTCTCACCTGGCTTATGACCATGGCCATCTACCTGGTCTCCCTGCCCATGCTTTTTAAAAAATATATATATATATTTTTATCAATTTCAGAGAGAGGAAAGAAGAGGGAGAGATATAAACATCAATGATGAGAGAGAATCATTGATCAGCTGCCTCCTACATGTCCCCTACTGGGGATCAAGCCCACAATCCAGGCATGTGCTCTGACCAAGAGTCAAACCATGATCTCTAATTCATAGGTCAGTGTTCAGCCACTGAGTCACACCAGCTAGGCCTGATCTCCCTGCTTCTACCCTTGCCCCCTACAGCTACTCTCAGTGCAGAAACCAGAGTGGTCCTGTTCAAACCTTAGAGCACGTCATTTCTCCACTCAAAACTCCCAATTGCTCCTCATCTCTCTCACTATAAAACGAAGGCTTTTACAGAAGACACAACTCCATACGATGCAGCTTGCTGTCCCTCTCTAACCCCACCCTCTCTCCTTCCTGTCACTAACTGTGCTGAAGCCACTGGGTCTGTATGGTTCCCATAGGACATGAGAACCTGCCTTAGGCCTTTGAAATTGCTCTTCCCTCTGGCTAGAATCCCCTTCCTCCAGGGAGCTATGCTCCTTGGTTCTCATCCCATTCAGGTCTTTACCCAAGTGCCAGTTTCCCAGCAGGACCTTTTCTGGCCTCTGTTTCTTCATTCTACCGCCCACTCTTCTCCCTGCTTTATTTTTCTCCACAACACTGACCACCTTCTAGTATACAGCATATTATTCATTTACCTGGTTACCTGTCCATCTCCCCACACTGGAATGGAAGCCCATGAAGGGAGAAAAGTCTTTCTCATTTGTTCACTGATATAGCCCATGTACCTAGAATAGCCCTCAGTCCACAGTAGGAACGTCATAAATATTTGCCAAATGACTGAACTGAATATTTTCCTGTCTGACCATCATTTTGAAATGAATTCCAAATCAGCAAAACATTAAATAAGCAAATTAAATAAAACAACCAAAGAAAATGATTTTATACTAATAAAGAAAATCTTTTAAAAGCCAGTTTATTTTCCTACTGAGGTTTACCAGGCATATGCAGACACTCCGGAGGTCAGAAGGAATCCAGTTCCTCCCATCACTGGTTCTGAGGTTTGTTTTAAATTACATCTCTCCTTAGATCATTCTTTTAGTTTGGGGTGGAGAGAGGAGCTGCTACCACACTCAGGTCAGCGAATTGGTTTATCTTCCTTCGACTCTGTTATCAGGAACACTCCAGATAAGCTGTTGAACAGCCATCACCCTACCTCATCAGCTCTAATGAGGGTCATCTAGCAGCACCAAAGGGAACATCACACTCTGCTTCTCCTATGACCTACTCAGGCTGTTCCCATGCTTCTGAGATGCCCCTGCCACCAGGTGGGCCGGGCCGTGAGTCTATAACTGGATCTCTGTGTTCTGAGTGACTTGGTGCAGTCGTCCAGCTTAATGCACATCCATACATTCTTTTGTAATCTTCGGAAAATATTAATTATCCTTCCAAGTGTCGTCTCATCATTCAAAAAGGTATTTTTCTTGTTTTTTAAATTAATGGTAAGAATTCGCTTCAGTGAAAAGAGTAAATAACATTATATCACTTTAACCAGTCTGCAAATTGCCCAGCATTGTAGCAGGTTGACAGTTCCTGATCAAGATGGCAGATAGTTATTTTAGCCAAATCTCCCCTCCCCTCACCAACAGAACAAGCCAAACAAGACTCCAATAAAAATGTAAAAGTACAGCATACATAAACACTAGAGAGGGGAGATGTCTAGCACTTGGCAAACATTGGTCCTTACCCCATGGCTCCTCCTCCATGGAACATAACTCTGAAGAGACTTATTTCATATGTGCTGTTCTGTTGTGCTGCATTTCCAGACAGCACAGAAAATCAAAAGGCTCTATCAAAATAGTTAGAACACAGGCACCACACGTGCATGTTTGTTCCCAGTATGTAAGGTTATCTGGTCCGTGAATGCCTTGGTGTCACATTAGAGGCACTGTCCACGCTCCTCCCAAACTGCCTCTTATCTCTAACTGCGTTTTTCATGAATTCTTCAGCCTCGCCAGTGTCTGCAGCACCATCATGATCACTCACACACCTTTGTTGCAGCTGTTTCTTCCCTGGCACACTCCTTCTCAGTCCCTACGCACTGACCTCCACCCTTCACTCAATGCCCAGCACAAGGTGGCCTTCCCATGGAGGACTGCTCTTTAAACTCAGAGTGGGGGTGGGCAGCACCTGCTTGATAAAAGGAAAATCTTTTCCTTCCTCTTAGGTTTTCATTGTGTAGTTTTATTCTTGTTTTGTCTTTTACTTTTATGCGCATGCATCCCAACTTCTCCTGCTGACTTAATAAGCAGGGATCTCGTACTCTATTTGTTTTTATTCCCTGCAGTGTCTAGCACTTTGCTACACCTGTAACAGGCACTCAGCTCATATGTGCTACAATAATTCACTGGCAGGGAGTGAATAACAAGCATTAATTATTCTGAAGAATGGATCTAGAGGAGGTTTGGGGATCCCCATATAATAAAGAGAGGAAGGCTTGGAGTGGTATCTGTTTCAGCTTCTTCGCACAGCATCCAGGGAATGGAGGAAAGAGGGACACCTTAGGTATTCACTCTAAGTCCAGGACTTTACTCATACTAGCTCATTCTCTGCCATGTTGCAAGGGCTTTGAGACTGTGTAGGAAATAGTAAGGCTTTCTCCTGTGTGCCTCGACCTTTGACCGAGATTGGCAGAGCTGCTGCTCCCTGTGGGTAGTATTGGCAGAGCTAACTGAGCAGCCTTCCTTCGCTCGCCACACTTTCTGGTAGGCAAGCCAGGGCTGGGATGCTGAAGCATTCTTCCCACGCCCATACCTCGCCCTGGACCAAAGAGAAGGGCCTTCCCTGCCACATGAGCCCGGCCTGCCCCAGTTTGTCTCCGTCCCTCCTCCTCACTCTCTCTGCTTTGCATGACCCTCTCCCTATCTGTATTCTCATTTGAATGGTTGAGTCTCCACATTTGGAAGGACCTATAAGAACCCTTCTTTGGTGCCCCCACACGTTCATATTATATGATCCATTCTTCCCATTTGCCTGACCTTTTCACATTGACAGCTAGCCGAGTCTCTGTCCAGGCAACACCTTCTCCATCCATTCCTGCCTCAAAGGAAGCACCACACAGAACCTGACTCTCTGGGATCAGGGAGGGGCCATTTTCTAGGTGTGTCAACTGGCTCCTAAACACTGCTAATTCCCCCAGGAGAGATAAAAGAGAAAGGAGCCCCAAATCTCCAGGTGTACCTAGCAGTGCCCATCTCATACTTTCCCCCACTAGTGAATCATGACCAAATACGGGTGGTTTTGATCTGGGGATTTGTTATGAATTAGGCAGTAAATCCAGTGCTAGTTCTCTCTCCTCACATGGTTTTCAATCATCCCTTTCATCCATTCTGGCAGTACAAGGTTAGAGGGATGGAGGGCATTCTCAGCTCTTGCCACAATCTATTGTAAATATCCAGCCATTCTACAGACAATGATTGCTGGTTATAACGTTCTTTAATAAATAAATCTTAATAAATAAATGTTCTTAAATATAAATGAGTAGTCTTGGAGTGAAAATAAAGACTGTATAAAGGAAAAAATAATGTTGTCAATAGAATGACAGTTACCCCACCTATCCCCCCATGCCACCCTCACACATGCCATATCTTTATTTAGTGAGAAGGTATTTTTTCTTTGAAGAATTGGAGAGGGAAAGCCTTCATTGTATCTACTTTGTAAGTATTATCTGTTTTTTTTAAATATATTTTTCAATTACAGTTAGCATACAATATTATATTAGTTTCAAGTGTACAACGCAGTGATTAGACATTTATATAATTTACAAAATGATCATTCTGATAAACCTAGTACGTACTTGGGACCATCCGTAGTTATTGCAATATTGTTGACTATACTCCCTATGCTGTACTTTACACTCCCATGACTGTTCTGTAATTAACAATTTGTACTTCTTAATCCCTTCATCTTTTTCACCCATTCCCCCAGTTTTTCCCATCTGGAAACCGTCAAAATGTTCTCTGCATCTATAAGTTTGTTTCTGTCTTGCGTATTTATTGATTTTGTTTCTTAGATTTCACCTATAAGTGAAATCATATATTATTTTTCTTCCTCTGTCTTATTTCACTTAGCATAATATCCTCTAGGTCCATCCATGTGTTGCAGATGACAAGATTTCATTCTTTTTTGGCTGAATCCTATTCCCCTGTATATATGCACCAAGCATTCTCTTTCACTTAGTGTTCTCACAACTGCATATCCATGGAATTCTAGGCCTGTAAATACTGATCTTCATCCAAACTTTTGGATACATTTTTACTCAGTCTCTAGTCTTAAGAGTGTGTTCTCTGGGGAATAATGTAATGCCACCATCATCATAGAGCAGAATTCCAAATGCTACTCAGGAGATAATTTCTCAAAATTTTGTCTAAATTCTTCAGCCTGGGATTGAAATGCATCCTAGTCACCATCCTTTGGGCACTCAGAATATTACTTTGCGCTAACTGTGTCTCCTTGCAAAACCAAGAAATAGGGGGCTCTAATAATGTATGGCACACCCATCAGTTGAAATATAGACGTGTGTGTTTTATTATTGTCTCATCTCATGCCAGTGACACCCCATTCTGGAGATCAGCCCTCTCCCAGGCCACTCATCACATAGCACTGTGGGCACCTTCTCTAGCTGTCCTGTTGATCTTGGCACCTTCTCTAGTTTCCTGTTGATCTTGGGCACCTTCTCTAGCTGTCCTGTTGATCTTGGGCACCTTCTCTAGCTGTCCTGTTGATCTTGGGCACCTTCTCTACCTGTCTTGTTGACCCTTGGAACACAGATCTGCCTGTGCCCAAGGACAAATTGAGGTTCTGGAACATTTCTCAGAGCAACCCAGGGAAGTTGTATGTTATTTTTATTCCTGGGAATATGAAAGCTTCACTTTATTAATTCAGTTTGAAGACCTTTTGGTGACATACCTTCTCTGCTTTTCAAAACATGTTTCTTCAGACCCTAGCAGATGTTGTTTTAATTAAAACACATGCAATTTCAATTAGTATTTTAGAAAGAAGCCTGGTTTCCCAGACAAGGTGATGTATTGGAGAACTCTCTGCCAACCCACTCTAAAAACTGGATTTTACAAGCCAAATCGTGGGCAGTGGCAAAGCTGTGTGCTTTGGCCAAAACTTGGTATCTTCAGATTAAGTTCCTGTGTTCAAGCTCGTATCTCTCAAACCCAGAAATTTAATCTCATGAATGCTACCTCCCTTTCCCACGCAGCCATGGGCTCTTGGTTAATTAACTTCAGACACCTGTTGGGGAATTTTGGCGGCTGGCTCTAGCAGATAAAAATTCCTTGGGAAGGAGACTTGTAAATAAATTGAACAGTCAATAATTATTTTATTAAATGAAACAATTACTCACCCCTTGGAAGTACTCCCTATGGGAAAAAGGCAAAACTTAGAGATTTCCAGTTGACTCAGAGTCAGGACTTTTTAAAGATCTCAAAAAAAGAGAGGGGGCTGGAAAGCAGGACTTACTTTAATTTGACTTTTAGGTATTCATTTTATGCCTGGCCAAACAGTTTCAGAAGAAAAACTTTAGGGAGAAGAAGGCATGAGAAATGAAATAACCCCACATCTTGAGATTCTAAAAATAGAAAAGAAGTTTTTAGCAGGATAATGTTTTTAAATTGTATTCCTTCTACATGTGGACTGCCATCTTTCCCCCTTGCCATACAAACAAAACTTGTAATCATGGGAAGAAATTGTTCTTTTCACTCTCTGATACTAAAAATAATGGATTAGAAGGTAAATGAACATAGGGATGCATATATCCTTTCTGATTGGTGTTTCTGGTTTCTTGGGATAAATTCCTGGGTCAAATGGAAGTTCCATTTTTAACTTTTTGAGGAAACTCCATACTGTCTTCCTCAGTGGCTGCACCAGTCTGTATTCCCACCAGCAGTGCACAAGGGTTCCTTTTTCTCTGCATCCTCTCCAGCACTTGTTTGTTGATTTGTTGAAGGATATATCTCAAGAAACCAGAAACACCAATCAGAAAGGATATATGCATCCCTATGTTCATAGCAGCACAATTCACCATAGCTAAGATTTGGAAACAGCCTAAGTGCCCATCAACAGATGAATGGATTAGAAAACTGTGGTACATCTACACAATGGAATACTATACTGCTATAAAAAAGAAGGAATTCTTACCAATTGCAACAGCGTGGATGGAACTGGAGAGCATTATGCTAAGTGAAATAAGCCAGTCAATGAATGAAAAATACCACATGATCTCACTTATTTATGGATAATAAAGACCACTATAAACTGATGAACAAAAATAGATACAGAATAGCATCGAATAGACTATCAAACTACAGCAGGAAGGCCAGGGAGGGTTGGGTAAGAGATCAAGCAAAGGACTTTTATGCATGCATATAATCATAACCAATGGACAACAAGACCCTGGGGGGCAAGAGAGGCTAGGGGAAGGTCAAGGGGTGGGGGGAGGAGACTACTCTAATGTACTACTCTAATATGTACTACTCTAATATTTTAAGCAATAAAACAATTTTTTTTAAAAAAAAGAAAGTAATTCAAAAGTTTACAGAATACTCCTTCAGCTACTTAGGCTTACATTTGGTTAAACTCATTATGCTGGACCTTGAGGAATTACAGGGCAGACAAGGATGGCTATATTTGGGGATTCTGCTTAAAAGGGGGATGTAGGCTGACATCATAAATTGAATGGACCACTGGTTCTGTCCTGGAGGACACCTGAGACAGTAACAGGTGAAGAGGAGGCACGACAAACCCAGGCAAGAGGCCAGGGAGCCAGGAGGTGGGTGGAGGCCTGGAGGTCCAGCTCCCTGGCATCCAGGCAGCCCGAGGCAGGTACCAGGGGCTGACCTGTGAAATAGCATGAGCAGAAAGAGCAGATTTTGCTTCTGGAGAGGAAGAAGCCTGTCTGTTCATCTGGCCAGAATGGAGTCAAAGAGATTTGGGGTAGGAGGGGAGAGGGACACCTCTTGACAGCTCCTCAGCAAAATGTCCTGAAAGTTCTTTCAAGAAATGTAATTGAAACTCAGAGGTTTCTTCTATTATTAACCAAGATACTTCATGAAAATGTCTCATCAGGAAAGCCTGTTTTTCCAATTCAAAATGAAATTTCCCTGTTCATTTTTGTATATTATAATGCCTTTGAACAATGTCCAGTGAAATAAATGGCTTTGGAGTGGAATGATGACAGACAAATGGCTTGTTTCCTAAAGCACATACTATCCTTTGGGTCCCGGATTTTATCATCCTGTGATTTAATACAGGCAACCGAAGTGGAGGCAGCACAAACCCGGCTGGTGCAAGTGTGCAGTGAAGTGCAACATGTTGCTTTTAAGTTGGAGTCACGAATATTCCATCCACATTAGCGGGTGTTCAGTATGAAAGACAGACCAGATGATAAAAAAAATGCCCGTGGTCCTCACCTTGAGCCTTGAACAATCTAATTTACTCATCAGCACGGAAAGTTATAGCCATGAAATGGAAAATGGCGGTGTTAAACTTTTAAATTGAATATTACATCCACAGACTAATACTGCTTAGTGTCTGTGTGAGAGTCAGGGCCATTAAAACAGTGACCTTGCTACTCTTAAATGTCGGGATAAGGTGTGTGTGTGAGAGATGCCCCGCAGTCTTCTCTCACAGCAGATGGTTGCCAAGGGCCACCGTATGCCACGGCCACAGGGGATACGGCAGTGGACAGGCCTCCACTCACTCCTTTAGACCAGCATTCCCTACATGACGCACCATGAATGGGTCACAAGTGAGCTGAGATGTTAACACCCTCAACCCTTAGGAAGGTCTGGGGAGCATCTATTCTGCCCTGACACCTGGATCTATGGCCTCCAGCAGGTCACAGCCCCTGTCCCGCGACACATTACTAGTATTACCATTTTCCATGCGGGCCATCCTGAGGGCGTGATGTGGAAGTTCTGGCCTAGACAGGCCTCTCGGTGCAAAGACATCTTCACTCTGTCACTCTGCCTGGAACTCAAAAGGTGGACTGACTTTCAACTCATCGTCTCCTTTACAACTTACATACGCAAACCACGCCCTCATTTCGCCACGCCCTCATTTTCATTTCTCGGGGGTAGAAATGGATGGAACTTTGGGGCTTTTCTTCCTCTTCTCTATCCTCGGACAGTAAATCCGTTGTGATGTCTTGTGGATACTTTTTGAAGGAAGTTCTTCAATTATCTGTGCCATTCATGTGCGTTTTACCTTTTCATTTTAGCCGGTAGCGTGGCAGGTGCAGGGCACACTGTGTTTCCTACCTGGGCAGGCCACTCTGCCCTTCACCCTTCCTGCACTCCCACCTGACCTTTGTATGGGACTCCAATTAAGGAATATTCCATGTTTCCATGATGCAAATGACACAAAATGAACCCTGCTGCCTGATTTGTTTTCAGTGAGCCATTTTCAGTCAGGCCCCAGGAGTCTCCGTGCTTCCTAGGATGCACGCGTCTCTCTTCTAATCTTGCTCAAACCGCCCAGCAGCATTTGACATTTTCATAGATCAGGCTTCTCAGATAAAACTTCCCCAGTTTTCTTCCCTTTTGCCCCGTTGGCTTTTTCTCCTCCCTGTGTCAAAGCTCTATCCAGGGTTAACCTTCATATGACATAATTTTTTTATTTCTGATATTGTATTTTCCAGAATTTCCATGTGCTTTGTCCCTATCGTTTTTATTTATCTGCTGAATTTATCCATGGTTGCTGTTTACTTTAACATGTATTAAAGATAAAGTCCCTATTTGCTTATTCTAACATCTGGTTTATTGTGGATTTGTCTGTAGTGATTGTCTTTTCTCTTAAATTTTGGTCACTTTTTCCAGCTTCTTTGCACATCTTGGGATTTGTTATTTGTGCCAGCCATTGTGTATTAAAATATTAGAATTGACATAAGTAGGTAATACATGCCTCCAAAAAAAGGAAGAGCACCCCATTTCTTCTATCAGATTGCTAAGGTGGAGAGCTGAGTTCATCTAACATGTTTTAGCTATATCTGGGCTTTAGTTAAATTCAACTTAGTTGCAGCTTTAGTTAAATTCAGATGTTTCGAGAATATGATCAGCATTAGCCTACAGTTGGGCTTGGAGGCTGAGCACCTACAGATTCCAGAGATCTCTCTGTGCATTGTAGCCCAGGCATCCGTTTCCCAAATCTAGGCGCTCAGTCTCTCTTCCTCCCTCTCCTTTCCCTCTCCCTCCATTCCCCCTCCCTTCCCTTCCCTCCCTGGGAAGCTCAGCTGCCAGCTGTTTGGATCACTGCATGACCATCATTGTTCAGATAATTTTTCTTGAACTTTCTCTGTCCATCCTCATTACTCACTATTGAAGTTTACCGCCGTCCTTCCCGTTGGGCATCCTCCCCACTGTCCCTGCTCTTATAACTCACTTTCCAACATTGTCACTTCAGCTGTTCTGACCCCCCCATTATCTTTCACCTCTTTTCTTATCCACTCCTTACCCATCTTCCTTGTCTATGTACCCCCAAATTAGCAGGTAAGGAATGCTGTGTGCAAGACCCATATTCCATATGCTTCAGAGGGAGTAGTGTCATCTCCTTGGCCAAGGTGATAGCTCTTCAGGAACAAGAACATCTTTATCGAGTTTATGGGGTTTTTTTGAAAGCCCTGACAAGGCCACATGTTGTATGAATGTGATGACAGTGGCCATAGGTGTTGCACTGTTACTGTCTTGCTAGAGTATGAGCCCCATGGGAACAGGAAAAGGATCTTCCCTGTTTGCTACTGGGACTCCCTCAACAGGGCTATTTTGGCATCTACTCGGTGCTTCTGAGTTTTATTTGAACGCATAACAGGTTGGAGTCACCGTATTGTGGTTACATAAACCAAATTTCCGTTGTCATACATAGATTTTCCTAAACATTCAACATTGGGCATAACCTAGACCATAGCATCTTTGACAGGTGGGCCATCCCCGCATCCTCCTTCCGCACCCAGAGTGCAGCACCACCACTGCACCGCTGAAACCAAAACTATGTGCCTTATTTTTATTATGCAACCCAAAGCAGGCGTGAAGCACTTTTTAAAGTATAATTCTTGATCTCAGCTGTACTTTAGAATCACCACAGTCCAGCCCCAGAGACATTCAAGTGTTAGCCTTTGTTTTGAGGCTCCCTGAGGGATGGATATATTTTATGCTTAAACATTGCTTATTGTCATCCTTTCTGCAAACAAGATACATACAAATAAAAACTTCTTTTTAATATTTTATGGAATTAGGCTGTAAATTAAAATTGTCTTACGGATTAAGTTACTACTATAGTTATTAGTAGGTTGCAATTGATCAAAACAACATATGCATCATACATCTTGATTAAAATTTTAAATATAAAAATTAATGCTGTATTGGAAATGTAGTCCTTAGATGGATGAGCCCTTTCAATCCAACCCATTTCTATAGACAAAAATGAATATTACTCAGTGCTTGAATGAACATGATTCTATATCATCCATTCTCAACTGGGGGGTTTTATAGATTTAAAAGCTAAGAAACATCACACGTATAAGCTGAAGGAAATAGATCTTTCCTTATAGCAATAGCACTTGATTCTTTGAACTTATGCATATTATTTCCAAATCTCTTTGGGATCCTTTACCAGAAGTTATTTTTAATTATGTGCCAAATGATACTTTGATTCGGTTCTCCTTCAATGTGGCAACAGTAAAGAATTGGAAACCACTTGGTTGAAGCGGGGGCTGGAGAGAGAGGAACTGCTCATCACTGGAGTTGCTTTCTTCTCCACCCAGACACTAACACTTCTCAGAGCCCTGGGCTGGAGTCAGAGGCCGATGTCCACTCTGGAGGTAGGAGGTACTGCACTTGGTTTTGCCCAGTCAGAGAAGGGAGGCCAGGAAAGTGCACATGAGGGTGTTTTCGAGCAGGTCAGTTTTGTGTCCAGTCTGCGTGGGAAAATTACAGATGTAGAAATGCATTCCCTTAAAGCCCCAAGCCCTGCATCCCGGGACAACTCTTCAGGTAGCCCCAGGCAAACAGGAGCCAGTTTGGAGACAGCTGCCCCGGGGCAGCCTGACTGTGAGTGAAGGACCACCAGCTATGACCTCTGCGTGTTCCCACATGCCAGCAGTTGATGGGAGAAGAATGTGCTTCTCTGGTTTTTTTGTTTTGTTTTGTTTCTACATATATTTGTATTGATCTCAGAAAAGAAGGGAGAGGGAGAGAGAGATAGAAGCATCAATGATGAGAGAGAATCATTGATCGGCTACCTCCTGTACACCCCTCACTGGGGATGGAGCCCACAACCCAGGCATGTGTCCTTCACGAGAATCAAACCCGGGACCCTTCAGTCCACAGGCCAACACTCTATCTACGGAGCCAAGCTGGCTAGGGCTATGCTGTGTTTTCACACTCCATTTCCACATGTACCATTTCTGAGCTGCAGTTCCCCAGAGGGAGCTCACCACATAGAGAAAAACAGCCGCCCACATGGTGAGAAACACCAGGCAAGATTTAAGGATTACATTTGAATCTCATTAAGACTATAGTACGAATTTTATGCTAGATCATAATTTCTTATCTACATATAAAGTATCATTATTGGGATAATGAGTAGAGGATTTAAACCTTTCCTGGGACTAATTAAATAGAAAGAAGTTCAGCTTTCAGACTAGAAGTTCCACAATTCAGTTCTTATACCATAAAAATCTAATGTGATTGTTTAATGCTATTGCCAAGATATTGTAATAAGAAATAACTGTATAGTTTAAGAGTTTAGCATAAATTTTTGTCTTGTCTGTCAGTTTCCAAGGTGTGAAATTATTTCATTTATTTATGCATTTGACCAATATTTATTGAGTGCCTACTGTGTGCCAATCTCAGGAGAGCATCAGAATTTCTACTTTCTGGAGGTAACGGCCTAGTGCTAAAAAATTTCAGAAGAAAGCAAACCCTCTGCTTTGGATATGAATAAAGTAGCTTACAGGATTATAAAGTGACAAGAGAAAGAACATGCTTAATTCGATGATCAGGAAAGGCCTCTCTGAGGAGGTGACAGCCAAGCAAATCCTGAGTGATAAACACTAAGCACACATTACGAGGCAGACATTAAGCCATCTGGAGAGAGCTTTCTGGGTACATGGAGCAGCAAGAGCAAAAACTCCAGCGCAGAAGGGATCTTAGCATGTGGCAGAAACAGTGCTGAGACCAACAGAGGAGATAGGGGAAGGCTGGAGATCGTGATGGTGAGCGAGAGATGCCTTTAAGTCTGGATAAGGATTCTGAAGGTCTTGGCTAGGAAGAGCATGATAGAGTTTACATTACTTAAAGTCCTCTCTGGCTGCTGGTTGGAGACTACACTGTAGGGAGGCAGAAAGGCCAGTGAGGGCTTGATTTCAGGAGTCTGGGAAGGACAACACACTGTGCTGGACCAGAGCTGTTGCAGAAGGGTATGGGAAGTATTTTGAAGCAAGACTTGCTGATGGGTGGAGTACAAACTGCATTGAATAGGAACCTGCCAGAGGAGACAGGCTGGTAGAATCAGGAGTTTGGTTTTTGACGGAAATTTTGAAATGTCTATTAGACATGAAAGGGGAGATGCCCAGTAGGAAGTTGAAAATATTGGTTTGAATCTCAGGACTGACATATTAATCAGTGTAGCATCAGTGGGAAAAGAAGATACTTGAAGTCATGGTCCAATTATTTTAATTCTCTAAATACAGAAACAGCATCAGAAAGTCTGATTTTAATTTAAAATGCCTAGCCACAGGTACATAAGCATTTCTTGGCTCATTAACCAAAGATAGGTTTCTTACACAGTTTTCTTCTTACTTTCTTTCCCTTTGAATAAAGCAGACAAAAGACAATGTTGTTTCTTTGTGTGAGCACTACTGGAAAGTAGGACAACTATTGTGAAATAATTTTAGAATTATATTTAGGTCATCTTGTGAAGCACTTTTAAGTTTGTCTTGTTCAGTATAGTAAACAGCAACTTATGCATATACTACAGTTGAGGCATCGTGCCTGTTGATCTGCCCCAGGAAAAAAACATGGGGTGGGAGTTGTGAGAGGGACATCAGATGAGCAGTCTGGATTTCCATCCACTGGTCTAGACTCTTTTGTCGGCTATTATTTGTTTTACTTTTATTTCCTAAGTCTCGTTATTTGGCACCATCACATTTTACTACTGACATTTTTGTCTGTCGTTTGTATGTGTGTGTAGTCACCCCTTCCTATAGTGCTCCCAGGAATAGATGAATTTCTGTGAACAGAACAGCATACCTAGTCATTCTGTCTTGTTCAGTTCTCCATGTGGCAGAGATTGTTTTAGGGTATATGCGTGAAGTTCCAGGTTATTTACCCATGGAATATATTATAATGAAAATAAATGGAAATGCTTCTCTGCTAGTACATTTATGAACACAGCAGGGGTAGCTACCTGCCCTTGACACCACTCATACAAATGCTCTGGTAGTGAACTTATCTCCCATTTTTCAGCTGTATGCATGTCTTGGCAGGAGACTTTGTCAAACATTTAGAAGTGAGAGAATAGCCTGCAGTGAGGCAAATGCTTCAGGAGATATAAATCTAATTGATAGAAGACCATTAGAGACACCTTGTAGTCAAGTTTTCCTTATTTTGCAGAAAAAAATATTTTTGCTTTCTCCTCTTTTTTTAATCCTAGGTAAGGCTCAACAAAATTACAATTCTATTTCTATTTATAGGTATGGATACAGATATAAATATAAATATTGGAAGCATAGAATTTCTGTAATACTTTTTCTTATTAATTGAATAATTTTTCCCCTTGAATTTTAGCTGGCTATGAATGAATGATTTTCTTAATCTTATACTTAACTGGATCTCTGTATGCCATCGGCATTTTTATAAGCAATGTGTTTTTTGTCCCAAGACATTTTTAGAGATTAATGTGACTCATATGAAATGGAAAGTCATGGTGGTTCTGCCTTCAAAGTTCCAACATATTTTTATGGGGGTGTTTTGCTCATAACTGAGACCAGCTCTATAGTATTGATGATCCACACAACTTACCCCATTAAATAATCAATATACCTCCTGTAAGTTTCCTGTTCCCTCAAGTTGCCTAGCTGCTCTATCCATAAAGCCACTGCCTGGTTTTGGTGTCTGTCCTGGGACAGCTGTCCTGTAATTAGAAGCATTTGAGTTAGAGGAGGGATGGGGCAAAGGCATATGACTCTCTATAACATTGATTACAGGACAGGTATAATTATATAGATAGACATGTGTCTACAGCAACCTGGCACAAGGCAGGGATTCCATACAAATAACTAACGGAGATGTGCTCAGCATGGAATCAAATTCAGAAATACTTAGAAAAACACATGTCCCAGCTTGATGCCAAACCTCTCGAGTCTGGGTCTCCAGCACAGGGCCTGAGTATCTCCATGTTTCCATTACTCCCCGGGTGATTCTGACACATCGTCAAGGTTGGGCATCATCTACATTGTTGTGCTAGTTCTTGCTAGGTCAGCTATTTCATCTCATGAATGCATACTACCCTTTCACTCTTACTGGGCTACTTCTTACTGAGCTTTAAATTGTTATCTACAAAGAGTATTAGCCCCCAGAAAAGGATCAAGTGCCATTTATATTGTGCAATGAACTCATGAATTTAAAATACATAAGCAACTTGGAGGGGGAAAGATTTCATTATTTTGAAATATTTATATGAACTATCAGGCTCTGTTATATACTAAAAATAGGAATAAAAATTTATCCCAGATTCATTTAAATTTATTTATTCTACACCTCCCTTGTCAATATTTCTTCAGTAATAATTTAAATTAATTCAGTCAGTGAACATTAACTGAGAGATGACCATATTCAAGGCATCATACTAGGTGCTATGATTCAGTGATGCGTATTTATTTAGATTCTCAAAAGATGATCCACAAATAGAATTGAGATGTGAAGGACCTATTAACAGAAATGAGAGCTCTTATTCAAACATCTAATTTGTATGCAAACATGTACCTGGCAAAGGTCCAAGGGCCCAGGGTCCCAGCATAGAACTCAGTCCTCATGAGTGAGTATATCTAAGGTCCCATGCTACATGTGGGCTGTGAACATGGGAGCTGATGCATTCTTGCAAACAGGAAACGAGCTCACACTCAACTTTGTATTGTAGGTTAACCCCCAAACCCTGTCTTCAGTGCACACAGGTAACCCACCTTGAGCCAATTGTCTCTGGACATGTGACTTGTGGCACTCTCACCACAATCTCAAGTCTAAGCCAATAGCTGTTCAACCCATTCTTTGCTCTTGCATACATGTGTCCTTTCTCCCTAAAGCCAAAGACCACTTAGTACAGCACCACTGAGCCCAACTTTCCTCTCAAACAACCCATCACCGGCTACCTTGAGCCATGCATATCCTGGCACACCCCCTAGTTTCATATCGTTGAGAGGAAAACTTTTCTCCATGAACTTAGATCCTAGTGATATAGTGACGGTAGTGGGGGTGAAATTTAATTGACAATAGACAAATTAATTGGGGAGAAATAAAGTTTATTCACATGCAGGATACTCAATAATCTAGTAATTCCCTGAATTGGAGTAATGGTTTATATATCAGTTTGATAGGAGGATAATGAGGATAGGGCTTTTAGGGGACACATATGAAGGGTATGGCAGCTTTTATAACGTTTATTTATGAGATTTCTCATCCCAGTGCTAATGGTAAATCTCCTTTTTGGCTGGAAGTTCCCCAGAGAGAGGATTTATGGCATCTTACTTCTCAGCAAGCTCTGCCCTTAGATAAGGGAAGCTCCCAAAAGGCTTCTCTCGTCTGCTGCATGTCCAGGGCCTCCAGGTTAAAGTCACCTTCATGTCCTGCTGCTTGAGTCCCTTCAGCATCTCAGGAGTGCTTGTTCAGATTTACCTGTGGCTACCGCTCCTATGTCCTTAACCCTGTTTTCTCAGGCCTTTTTACTTTTTTCTCTCTGCAAGCCTGTGCTGTAAGAGAAATGATTTTATACCTCGAGTCTGTGATATGAGAGAAATTTATGTCTCGCTGGGCATCAAGCAAGCATTCACAGGACAGGTGGAAAGTCGGCCCCTTCGTGTCACTAAGCTTCAGCCAGGCAAACAGCTGTCATGTAGCCCATGCCTTGTTCTCAGAAAGCACACCGCGCTCTCCATGTATTGTTTGACATTAGAGAGTATATCAAAAGGATGGAAGCAGAAGCAAATAGGCAATCTTGGCAGATGGAAATGTAGCTGCTCTTTGTATGCATATAAATAGAACCGTCTGGGGCCGCTTCGTGTGAGGAAAACAGCTCTTCAGGAGAATATTAGTATCAAACAGAAAAATAAGTGATGACCCATCAAAGGCCCTGAGTCATCCAGAAAGTGTTTCATTATATTGACTGTAGAGCAAACCTTCAAGTATTACCGTGAAAATGCTCCAAAATGTCAGTGACCATAGTGCCAGGCAAAAGGCAGGTGTTCTTGTCAAGGAAAAGCTGGAGGAGTGAGTCAGTGAGTGGGAGGCAAGGATTGGGACCAGGAGGTTGGGGCTGAGAGGTGACACAAGTGGGTCGGAACTCTAAGTTGGAGTTTGCAGGGAACCACTGACAAGGTCACAGACGGTGTGGTTTTCACCCTGCCCTTCGTATCTCTGATAATCCTTTCAGCATTTTTCCCCTGTTTACCCTTATCGCTGATGCGTGTGTTGTGCATTCTCTAGCCTGGATCCTTTAAGCAAATTATTTGCCTTCTCTATGTCTTTGTTTATTCAAGTATGAAATAGAGATAATAATAGTGTTGACCTCCTAGGACTATCCTGAGAAAGAAATGAAGACAGACGGAGCACTTAGAACACTCGGGACACAGCGGGCTGCGCGGGCCCTGAGTTAATGTTCGCCGCTGCCATTGCCCTTGTGCTCCACAGCGATAGTAGCAGTTCTAGTTCTAATACTAGTTCTAGCAGAAGTTTCTTACTTGCTTCTGCTCCTTTGTAGATTGTTCTGTGAGAAAGAGATTAAAAACTTAATCAGTGTAGTATTTAAAGTTATCCCCAGCTTATTGTAATGAGGCCTTTTCTCCCCAATCGCATTTCTTGTTTTTATGGCAGGAACAAATCTTTTTCTTTTTTTTCATGCAGATGCTTAATTTTCCCCAATAAGAAATTACTTCTGTCACCAAGATTCTTTCTTTAGGCATCACATCTGTAGTCTTCCAAGAAGCCCTCTGATAAACACTGGAACAATGGGGGAAGGTGTTGGCAATAAAGGGCTATCTGCAAATGACATGAGTAGCTGGAATCCCAAGTACCTATAATTATCTTCTACACACGTGTAGAGTTTGATAAAAGGAAAGAGCCTCTTTTGTTTTTCCTCTTAATTTAAAGAGGAAAAAACTGCCAAGAACTCTCGGTTTTAATTACTGAAACAAGCTCGCCTGAAACCAGTTCAGGCACATGAACCCAAACCAGAAGATCAAATGCATTCTGTGACCCAGAGCATGTACACTCTCCACGGGGCTCTGTCTTTCCAGGTGAGTGTATCTCCCTTTGATATGCCACTAACTCTGCACTGGCTAAAATGTGGGCCCACAAAAGGACCATCTCAGTGTGTCTGTAGGGAACCATAAAAAAATCTCAGGAGAAAAGCACATTTTAAGGCAAATCCTCTGAGATGAGGATTCTCAGGAAGGATTTGAGCACATTAACCAGTGTAGTTGAATTCCTTCTTTTGATATTGAATATGCTTTGCTTTATACCCAAGAGCTCAGCCTCTTCCTACAGACATTGAAATTCATTCATCTATTTCACTCATGGCCCCATTTAAGCTCTCCCTTTCCCCCACCTCTGGAACTTCTCTGTTAAGCTTCTCTCCACTTACAAAAACATCAAAGCCTGGATAAAAATTATTAGAGGAGAGAAAAGAAAAGCACCTTTGGTTTAAGCTTCAAATGAGACCAAATTGATGAGTCATCTGAGATTAAGTTGGCAAGGCAGTAAGCTTACAGCAAGTCATCATCCTTCTCTTATTCTAATTCATCTTTGAAACTTTCAATAAACTGCCTGCATTCAGTCATCTTTCAGAATGGCTGATTAAATCTAAAACTAAGCTAGCCATTGCCCTATTTGAGTCTTGTTTATTCTACATAATAAGAAATAAAATAACTCATGGGAAAAGAGCAGGGTAGGCACAGACTAAGAATAATGCCTTCTTAATTAAAATATACAAACCTTAAATGTTCTGCAATGACTTTTTAGAGCATATCTGATGAAGGGCAAGCACAAAAGGCTTGTTGCTTCACATGCCCTTCAATGGGTTCAGAGTGAGTCTCCCCAGAAGGTGACACTTGAGTATATGGTAAGGTGACCAGACTTCCCGCTTTTGGTGGGACAGTCCCGATTTTTAACAATTTGTCCTGTGTTCCTCGGCTTATTAAAAAAGTCCTGATTTTTGGAAAGAGACATATGTACTACTCTTTGTAATATTTTAAGTAATAATAATAATAATAAAAAAGAACACTCCCCCGGTCAATGGTGTCCCTCTTCACCCTCTTTTAAAATCTGGTCATCTTAGTATATGGACTACTTTGAGTTAATGACAATTGAAGCCCAAAGGATTCAGGAAGAGCTTTTTCCTCCTTCTTAATGGCCTAACAGAATTTAGAAAGAGGGCGTGGTCCGTGAAAAGAGCTATTTATTGCCAGAGAAACTACAAAGAATGTGGGCCAGGTGTGGAGGACCGGGTGTGGGGACCTCGCAGCCTGTTTGTCCATAGCCCTCTCTCTGTGACCGTGTCGCCTTATCTCTGCATGACATGACAAACATTTGTATATCAAACATTTGCTTTCCCCATCTCCTTGTAAATTTTCTTCCTCCCCTGTAAAGTCGCAGATTCCTAATCCCTTCTCCTTAGCTCAAGATGGCATACAAACCTCCATTGCCTGACGGCTTGTGGTACTCATATTCTTATGGGGGCCCTGTTCATATGTATTAAATTTGTTTTTCTCCTGTTAATTTTTCTCACGTCAGAAAAATTCTTCCTCCCCAACAGCCTTCTCTACTCAAATTTCTAGTGGGAAAACAATGGTCCCTGTGGAGTGCAACGCTGGCTCCCACATAGGCTGCTGCTAAAGCAAAGCTGTATGATTGCTCACCATGGTGAGGGATAACACCACTCCACAGAGCTCTGGCAGTGTCTTCAATGAGGTGACATCAGATTTTGTTGAGAATTTCATCTGATTTAAGGCAGGTTCAGGATTGATAGGATCAGGAATTCAAAGAGTCATAGGACACAAACAGTTTATTGATTCTTTCAACTGAAGACTTGATGGGTCTTCCCACAAATTTCTTTATTGAACAATCAAGTTATTTGCCTGGGCAAGAATCTCCTGGAATAGGAGGGGCTGTTCATGAAGACAGTGAGATAATAAAGGGATGTTAATGAAGACAGGAGGCTATGCTGTGTCCTTGTTTCCCAAGCTCTGTGCATTCAGGAAAAGATGGTGGGGAGGTGAGAGTGAGAGGTAGTGGGTTTCAGTTCTTTTTCATCATGGAAAGCTATCAAATATTGTAATTTATTTTTATTTAATTTTAATAGCATTTGGCTCTAGTATTTCCACCTCTGCACCCACACTCTATTACTACCTCCCAAGTAGGAAGAGGAATCTCTGCTCTCAGAAAATGGGTGCTTCCTTCCTCTGGAGATGAGCATCAGTCCATTTGAAACCACATTTATGTGTGCACAGATGTTTGTATTACAGTGCATCCTATAAGCATGTGGGAATTCATAATGAAGTGCTTATTAAATACATAGCTTTAAGTTGTGAATAAGCAATACATTAAAGTTGAATATTTTTAAAGGGAAATTTAGTTTGAAGATTATTCTGAGTTGATTTAGGACACAAGTCTGATCATATCATCCTATTTGTATTTTGAATAAATCCAAAACAAACAAAATCTCAGACTATCAATAAATATTTGTTGAAATAACAAACAGTTGGTTCTCGCACTTTAAATTCATAGAAAGCAGACAATACAGGATCTACTTATAAATAAAAAATCTATTTCTAAAAAAGAATGTTTTGCAATTCTGATTTCTCAGTTACTAGAGGCCCAGTGGATGAAATTCGTGCACGGGGGAGGGGGGTGTCCCTCAGCCCAGCCTGCATCCTCTCCAATCTGGGATTGGGCCTAAACTGGCAGTTGGACATCCCTCTGACAATCCAGGACTCCTAGATTCTAACCACTCACCTGCCTGTCTGCCTGATTGCCCCTAACCACTTTGCCTGCCAGCCTGATAGCCCCTAACTTCTCCCTTGCCAGCCTTATTGATGCCTAAGTGCTCCCCTGCTGGCATGATCGTCCCCAACTACCCTCCCCTGCCAGCCCAATTGCCCCTAACTGCCTTCCCCTTCAGGGCTGAGGGTACTGGGGGATTCCGGCTGGATGAGACTGGATGCTGTGGGGACTGGTTGAGGCAAGGCTGAGGGAACAAAGGGACTCCAGCTGGATGAGGTGGGGCTGAGGGGACTGGGTGCCACCATCTTGTGAGGGCGTGGCAGTCAATTAGCATATTCCCTCTTTATTAGATAGGATTAGTAGAGTTTCATATATTCTACAAACTTCTCTATTAATGTCAAATATGTATATTTTTATATTTCTTCTTTCTTACAAGAGGCAGACATGCCAAAAGCAGTTTCAAATGAGCCGAGATTGCATCATGGCTCATAGTGTAGTAACAACTCCTGTCAATTAAGACAGAGGTCTGGTCAATTCATTGCCACTTCCTATCAAGATTAGTGATGTTAACCAGAAATCATCTTTCCTGTTTTTACATGTTCATTACCCTGGCCAAATTTCAGTATAGTTGATTGCTTGTCCTTCTTCCAGAATTCTCTTCCATTTAAATTAGCTCTTATATCTTCATGTTCTACTCTTAGTGAGTGCCCACCAGTGCTCTTAACCACTTCGCAGGTGCTGTGCTCAATCCTAGAGATAGAAGCATTTTCTAATAAAGAGCCTCCTTGAGAAAGAAAGCCACTAGCCAATCTGGGCAAGTCACTTAAGAATGCACATGTTGCCCTAGCTGGTTTGGCTCAGTGGATAGAGCGTCAGCCTGTGGACTAAAAGGTCCCAGGTTCAATTCCGGTCAAGAGCATGTACCTGGGTTGCAGGCACATCCCCAGTAGGAGGTGTGCAGGAGTCAGCTGAACGATGTTTCTCTCCCATTGATGTTTCTAACTCTCTATCTCTCTCCCTTCCTCTCTGTAAAAAATCAATAAAATATACATATTTTTAAAAAAGGATGCACATGTTCTCATGTTGGACCATGGTGTGGGTGGTATGGGAATAAACGAAGACCAACCAAATGAGAGCAAAGGCTATCTATTCTAAGCTTCCTATAGCAAGGGAGTCAGCCACCAGCAGTTGTATTTGGCAGAGACTCATAAGCGGGCAGGGAAGATGGGCGGCTTCATAGCAGAAAACAGGGGAGGCTCAGGGCTACCCTGAGTGGAGGCTGTTGGCCTGGGGAGGGCTAACTGGAAGCAGGGCATTCTCTGTGATTGGCTAGGGGAGCACATTCAGCTTTCTCTGATTGGCCCTAAATTGGCTCCTAAATTAGGGAAGCTGCCAGATATTAATCAAGTCCTGACCAATATTTACAGAAGTTGTTGTTTAGCTTGGTATTTCATTGGATCTACTTACCAGTGGGGCCTGAGTTGGTGGATATCTGAGTGTGTTTCTTTCAAGGAAATATTCATGAACTCTAGGTCTAAAGGTCCAGGGACCAGCAGATCTGAGTGGAGAAAGACAATGGCTTAAAAGAGGAAGGAAATATATCAGATTGATAAGGAGGGAAAGGAAAAGAGCATCCTGTTAAAATTCCAAGGGGTAAATAGTCAAAATTATATAGTCTAAACTTTTTAAATAGCAAATAGCTAAGACTAGATTATTGAAGTGGCTCTTTATTCAACTCAATAGACTTTTTCACTGAACATTAATTAGGCCTCACTGTGAGCTGAGAGCTAGAAATATCCCCATTATTACTTGTTAACAGTTGTCTGCAACCTCACAGGGAAAACTGCATATCTTCACTAAGACAATGAATAGCTTGTGGCTTACACATGTAATACTTGAATAATAGGACTAATATGAGATATTTCCTACTTGTGGAAAGAGAACTCTGGGTGTTACTTTTGAACAAATGGGATTGAAACCAATTTATTGAATGCATACCATGCACAAGGGACTGGGTTGGTATCTGGAAAATAGAAACTATTTCCTGACCTGCAGGAATTTCGGGAAGCCTTATAGGTAAGGGCTAGACACATACACCTGCAGTGCATGGGCAGAGGGTGAACATGCCTCCTGAGTGGTATAAATTCATGCACTTTCCAGATCTCCTTGGGGAGGGCGCTATTTCCTTGCGCTGGTGAGCAAAGAAGTTATCATAACATGTTCGGCAAGTCTTACATTTTCATTTGTCAGGTTGAAAGTTACTACACCGTCCCTGCCAATGCATGTTTAGACAGTTATTGTTCTCTGCGTGCATGTTCCCACCATTGCACTCTGCAGACAAGTAAGAGGAGAAATTTGACAAGCAATTTGTACTGTGTCAGTTACACCAACTCCCATCCCTCCTCTGCCCCTCTAATCACACAAAAGCCTCTGAAAGCCCATGAGGCGTGAAGTTCCCAGGGCTTATGAGGTTACTGAGGCGAAGTGAGAAATACAGAGTAGACACGAGGAGACTTTAGCAAAAAGAATCTTGCCTTCAGCTCCTTAACACGACAGCCCGTTGACTTTTGGAAAGTGACTTGCCTTCGCCCATTGCTAGTAGCTATCTGCTGTCTTCCCCCAAATTTGTATGGTGAAGCTCTAACGCCAGATGTGATGGTATTTGGAGGGGGAGCTCTTGGAAGGTGACCCTCACAAAGGTTTCCTTGTCTTAGAAGAGAGATTTTTCTCTCCATATACATGCACCAAGGAAAGCCACATGAGCGCACACACAGAAAGTGCTGTGGACAAGCCTGGAACACCCGGAACCCAATGTGCCAGCGCCTTGATCTTGGACTTCCAGCCTCTAAAACTGTGAGAAACAAATGCCTGTTGGTTAAGCCACACAGGCAGTGGTTTTTGGTTATAGCAGCCCGAGCTAAGACTCCTGACCTCTCCTTGCTGTGAATCTCTAGGGCAGTGGCTCTCAACAAGGAGCAGTTTGCCCCTCCCCCCTCCCCCCTCTCGCCCCCCAAGGGATAGTTGGCAATTCTGGAGACTTTTTCTCATCACACCTGGTGTAGGTGGTGAATCTTCTACTGGCATGTAGTGTGCAGAGACCAGGGATGCTGCAAACCACCCCACAGTGTTCAGGCCAGCCCCCCAACAATGAAGCAGGATCCAGCCCAAAATAGCAAGAGTGCCAAAGTTGAGGAAACCTGTCCCACATCCTGGGCAGACACCTCCCAAGAAGCCCTGGAGACCTGAGAAATCCCATCTTCCCCAGCAGCTTTATTCTTCCCTCTTTTTCTGATGGGTCTAAACATCATTACATCGAGGAAACCCATCAAAGCACTACTCTTGGTGGCTGATGGAATTAGCTGGAAACACACAGGTGTGGCCCACCTACAAATGATCCCACTGTGCCCTCTCATCCCTGCTGGAGCCACCTTCTTCTCCCTGTCAGCTCACCAGGGGAGTGGCGTGGGGTGGGGTGGGCGAGTTCCAGCAGCTCGGGTGTGTCTGATGTGGGGCAGATACCTGCACCATGAGAGAATGGTCCAGAAACACTTCTGAGGCATGTCCTCTCCAAACCGCTTATCTCTGTCTCCGCACAGACCCTCTGGTTTCCCCGGCAACCAATTGCATTACTGAAATATGTGTAAAATATTTCAAGATTTTATGGTGAAAATAAAACAACATAACATTAAATTTAGGACTGACTAATGTTAGAGATCTTTAAATCTCTGAAAACAACTATCTCCGCTTGCCGAAATAGCTTATCCTTCAGTTTTAAATTCTATCTTGGGATGCTGACTAGTGTGTGCAGTGGTTGGGGTTGGGTGGCGTTCTGGTTTGTTTGTTCATGGCTACTTTTTAGATGTAGAGTTTGGAGGGCTCATCATTTAGTGCAATGTCTGTGGAATGGCTATCTTGACCCAGGCCAGCCTCAGATACTAGGAGCTTGGGTGACAGCACCAGTCTCCTTTGCCTCAAGGAGGTTACTGAAGTGAGAAGACCTTCCTGTACACGCTGCTAGAGAGAGGCCTGGATTTGAGGGGGGGGGAGCTAAAGCAGCCTCCAGAGGAGAGGGCGGAGATTTAGGACCACCCTCCTAAATGCTGTGACCCATGAGCTGAACCTGAAGAAGTCGAAGTTAACCAGACAAAGGCATGAACTTAAACATGAATAACAGGAGATAAACCCAATGCCCCAACTCTTCGCAATATTTACAAAATCACAAGCACGGTTGCTGGATAGGAAGAGAGGCCTGCAGGACCCTGTTCACCATCGCCAAAGAGCCTGTGTTGTATCTGTTAACTGACGGGGGCCACGGATGAGGTCAGCAGAAGGATGATACACCAGGATAATCTCAGTTTGATTGTACAAGGATAGCAATATACCTGATAGGCATTTATGAAGGCATCTTCAGACCTATACTGTTATTGGAGGAGGACCAGGTCCAGGGCAGATACCCCAACACATTCTGGAAATAGGATTCTTCTCTGGTGATGCAGGAAAGGAGTTTCAGGGGTACACACATAGGAGGATTTTAAGTGATAATGGCAAGATCTATTAGAGTGGATAGAGATAGTATGCCCTCAGATAGAAAGTGAACCAGCAGGCTATCGCAGTGTCTGCGTGGACTCAGGAAAGGAAGTTAGAGACACAAGGAGCATCCTCTGCCACTGCTCTCCTGGTTGCAAGTCTTGTGGGGACCCTTAGAGTTTAGGAGAAAGGGCAACCAGTACATTCCCAAGAGAATGGCATGCTCCAAGGACACGGACTGGGTTATTTGTCTAACTTCCATATATTTCCTGGGGTTGGGAGAAGAGCAGGCTTTCTTTCAAACTATCCAGTTTCTTTCCTGGCTTTTCCCATGGGCTATGCCCGTGCCCTCCCCCGATCCAATCCCTTTTCAGGATCTTTCGGAGTTTCGTACCCTTATCCTATCTGATCTTTTCCCAGCATTTCCCCAGGCTAGGCCCCTCCCTCTTTATGGTCACCATCTTGGCTTCTACTGTGCATGCCTCAGTGAAAGGAATTTCCCTTCATTGTTTCCTCTCTCCCTGTTACTCTAGCAGGACAGAATGGTCTGGTTCATCCTGGGTGACGGGAAGCATCTTGGTATCTGCCTACTCAGATACCCAGAGTGACTGTGAAACTGTCCTTTCCTAGTTAATAAGGCTCAATCAGAAGTCTGGCTCCCTTTGCCCGCTTCGGAACTGCCTACTGTAACAATACCATGGAACCAGGCAGTGAACTCATTTGATTTTTCTGGTTTTTACTGATCTCCCAATGAATCAAGTCATAGTATTTATGTTTTCCAAACTTTTCATACACCTAAATATACACGTGTACTGCCTCTCTCTCAGGTAGACAAGCCTTTGGTGGGTGAGTGCTTGCCTTGCTGTAAACCCAGAGCTCTGCACAAGTCCTTTTACATTAAAAAAAAAGAAAAAAAAGAAATAAAAAATTCTTGATGCTACTGGAGGTAGAGTATGTGTGAGGTCACTAACTTTTTTATTCCTTCAGAAGCAATGTCCTAGCTCCCTGGTTGTGACATCATCTTGTTGGACAGGTATGAGTGTGTCCTGAAAATTTTATCAAATTCTCTGAAACATGCAAAGCACTGTGTGCAGATCATCTTCTATTTCCAAGGCAGGGACCCTGCACACACACTCACTTCCCTGGGAGAGTTGCACCTTCCCTACAGAGATATTAGCAATAATGACACCGTCTACTTAACCCTCTTAAAATTCATGACGTGACCCAGTGACAGGAGTAACTTATGATCAAATTTTAAACTTTATTTTCTGTATTTCGTGTGGAAACACCTGACTTTGTGGCTGTTTAGGATTTCCTAGAGAAATTGGTGTTGAGCTTGCCTTACAAGTGTCCATGCTGAGTCTTTCCTTTGTAGACTCTGTGGAACACAGACTTTTCATTCTAACAGACTAGGACAAAGCAGAATCCAATGGTGATAAAAGCAATGATCCCAGGAGATGTTATGGTCTGAAAAGTCATCATTTTTATTTAAGTATTTTTTTTCTTTTGCTCATTTTGTTGTAAACACTAATCTTCAATATTAGACACTTAGAAGGTAGAGGTGTCATTCAAGGAGACTTCTAAGTGTGCTAAAAGTGGAATGACAAATATGACTAACAATATATGAATATCTGTCAAATAAAGGAAAAGGTAATTAACTGTTATTTGTGGTTTTCTCTTCAAAGTATCTGCTCTAAACATGGACCTAAACCCAAATGCTGCAACATATTTATTTGCTAGTGCTTCAGTAACAAAATACCATTAAGTGGGTGAATTAAATAGTAGGTATTTATTGTCTCACTGTTCTAGTGGTTAGATCGTGCTGGCAGGGTTGATTCCTTCCAAGGTTGTGAGGGAGAATCTGTTCCAGGCTCTTTCTGGGGGGTTGTTGGCCATCTTTGTCATGTCTTGGCTTACAAAATCATCACCCTGATCTCTGCCTTCATCTTCACATGGGGTTCTTCTTGTGTGTCCATTTCCAAATTTCTCCCTTTTATAAGGACACCAGACACACTGAAGTAGGGACCTACTCTGCTCCAGTATGACCTGGCCTTAACTTAATGGCATCTGCAATGGCCCCATTTCCAAATAAGGCCACATTCTGAGATAATGGGACCGAGGACTTCAACATATGAATGGGTGGAGAATGGGTTAGGGACACAGTTACACCTATTAAACAGCAGCCTTTCCATTTCCCCCCATTCCACCCAAACAGTCCCATGAAGGGAAGCCATTTTGCCCTTCACCACAGGGCGGGGGTCAGCACTTAGTTTTTCTGATTACAACCAGTAAGGATGATAATTCTGAGTCTCTAATTAGAGAGAGGAAGGAAAGGAGAGAAGACAGAGAGGAGAACGGAACATGCTTTAAGAAAACTCAATGGAAGGGAGAAGAAAAGGAATGTGTAGTGAATTGAATGGTGGCCCCCGAAGAGATAAGTCTACACTCAAATCCCTGGAATGTGCAAGGGTGACCTCCTGTGGAAAAAGGGTCTTGGCAGATGTTATTAAAGTCTTTGAGATGAGACCATTGCGGATTCCCCAGGTGAACCCTAACTCCAATGACAAGCATCCTTCCAGGAGGCTGGAGAGGAGATGACATAGACACACTGAGGAGGCCATGGCAAGATGGAGGCAGAGATCAGAGAGATGCAGCCTAAGACAATAAATCAGTAAGTGTCAGAAGCCACCAGGAACAGGAAGAAGCTTCTCTCTTGGAGCCTCCAGAGGGAGCACGGCGCTGCTGATACATTGATTTCAGACCTTTGGCCTCACGAACTATGAGAAAATAATATTTTAATTTTTAAAGCCCCCCAGTTTGTGGCAATTTCTACAACAGTCACAGGAAACGAATGCAGGAGGAAAGAAAGAAGCACCATTGCAGAAACGCAAGCGTCACCAAGGGTGGCCAAAGGGGGCACTGCCATGCAGTCCTCGTTCCCTCCCCAGCTCCACCCTGGCCTGACTCCCTTGAGGAAGAACAGAATGACCAGATGATCTGTGCCCTTTCTCAAACCTGGTTCTCCTCCTTGAACACGGCTGTCTATCCCAGTGCTTGCCCACCTCTCAGCTCCTGCACTTGACCTTTGCCATTTGTCACTGGGAGGAAAGTAGTTTCTGGAAACCCCTGTGTGGTTAATGGAATCATGTCAGGCCAAACAAACTCCACTGAATATTCATGCTGTCGAACAAGCCCATACATTCCAGGAAGCATACCCAGAGATTCTGTCAACTTTGAAAATCAGGTAGCAGAGGCAGCTCGTGCTCGGTTATGAGATGTATGTAGAAAGCATTCCTCAGATATGAAGACTCCTACTTGGTTTTGCATGGTGCTGGGTTTGAGTCCACGTGATTTGGGTTGTTTCAGTTTTGTCTGATGATGCTGACGGACTAGTCGTCGCGTCATGATAACTAAGCTGTTAGCCGACCAGTGTGTAGGCTTTTGGGTGATCCTCTTAAATCACAGTGAATCAGCCTTGACAGAGACCCAGGATAGAGCCTGAAGCATATGCTTGATGTCCCCATTTTAGAAGGGACACTGCTAGGAAGTCATCCTTACCCAGGAACGGATGGCCCATCACCAGACCTCACTGCAGCGAGAGCGGACAGCCAGGAAACACAGACACCTGTGGGCAGAGGCTGCTGTCACCTCCATGCAACCTGGGAGACCACACAGAGCTGGTGCTAGCGCCCAGGGTTACTACTCCCAGGCCAACATACGTAACTGCCACACGCCTGCCCGGGCTGCGCAGCGGGAGAGGTGAATAGATGCTTCAAGTTTTCAAAAACCGTGACTGTTTAGATAAGAAAACTCAAACACCAAATACTTTATTGGGATTTAGGGCAACTGATCTACAGGAACTTGGTGTCTATACTTTGCTGCTTTTTAATCTTCCATGCCATCTCACTCACTTATTGCATCTTCCTCCTTTGCTTCAAGTAAAATCCCACTACCATAAAGAAATGGCCAAAGGACTGTCTAGCTTTTTTTTTCTTTTCCTAGATTTTTGCAGTTATATTAAAGGTTGTTCATATTAAATAGATCATCATTTGGGCTCAGAGCTGATATTTCATCATTTTGACTGAGTGAGATTAGCGGAAATCAACTTTGGTCTGTTTTTTGGTCTTCTAGACTCATTTTTTACTTCTGCTTTTATCTACTTGCTCCTTTTATTTATTCTTTATCTTCATGCCTTATCTTTTTTTTTCTATTTATCATCCTGTGAATAGTCAATAGTCCATGTGTTGCATAATGACATTTCAGTCAATGCAGACCACATATGACAGTTGTGCAGTGGTTCTCAACCTTCTGGCCCTTTAAATACAGTTCCCCATGTTGTGACCAACCATAAAATTATTTTCGTTGCTACTTCATAACTGTAATGTTGCTACTGTTATGAATCATAATGTAAATATCTGATATGCAGGATGGTCTTAGGCGACCCCTGCGAAAGGGCCATTCAACTGCCAAAGGGGTCGTGACCCACAGGTTGAGAACCACTGCATTAGAGTATAAGGGAATATGAAAAATTCTAATTGCCTAGTCATTCTTCTCATGTTTGTGGTGATGCTGGTATAAACATACCTGTTGCACTGCTGCTCATATAACAGTACTGTAATAATAACAGTTAATTGATTTCTTTTTCGTATAGCATAAACACATTCACCAAAGTTTCAAACTCATCAAAGGATAGACCCTATAAGTTTCAGTTTAAAAGCTCAAGCCTACAATATAACACTGGAATAAACAATGGATTTGTTAATAATGCCAACAATTTCATATGAAATGTCCACTGTGGTTAATTAATAAAGAAACAGGCAATATTATCCAGCCCCAGATATTTTCATGGTGTATAGCAGGAATGTTTTCACTTGCTAGGGAATTCGGAAAAATATCTAAAACACAAACCAATTTTTATTAAAATAATTTGTCATTTCTTGAGTCTGTGGAATTCTGTGTACTTTAAAAATACAAAAGAAATAGGGAAATACTGCATTTCTTTATTCTGAAGAAAAAGAAATCAAGACATCCATTGACAGAAACTAAACTCTGACCTAAACATCAAGTTTTCTAAAGTATTTATAATACTACTAAAATTTAATCTGAGGACAAATGACAAAAACATTTACTTTTTAAAGAGAAGATATTATTAGTTTTATTAGTAAGGTCTTCTCTAAATTCTCTTGTGTTTGTGGAAGGAGCTTTTCCCCAAAGAATAAGGTAGAGATGGATATTACAAAATGTGGAATCTGATCAGGCTCCTGTCATATAATTTAGGGCTCCATGATGTATGTTAGACAGATAGATTGATAGATGGTACAGAGTGACCCAGGATGCCTGCAATTACCTGCCCTCTGAGGTTTATTTCAGCTGTGAAGATACTAGTACATCCTCCACACACAGATTTTATATAAGCAAAGTCCGGCTCTAGGAAAGCGGTCATCCAAAGCCAGGCAAGACCCATTGGTATTCTGAGGTCAGGTCAGTCATTGAAATTAGAATGAGAATTGCCTAGTGAAAAACAATACTTGGCTTGGCTGGTAGATAGTAGAAAGGATCAACCTGGGAAACAAAACTGAGTGGATTTCTATCAATGAACTTCTTCTCTGTGAGAACTTATAGTGGGACTTCCTCCGTAAGCAGCTGACTGGTTAACAAGAAAGGTAGAATTGAAGGCAAATAACTGTACATCCTTCTGTGAGATTTATCTCTCTGGTTTATGAAGTCCACTGTGAGCAGAGCATGGGAGCGGAGGCAAGAAATCAGAGTGAGACAAATGCACTTAGGAATACAGTATATTTAGAGCAAGCCATTCCTGTCAGTCAATGCTTAAACTATAATACCACACAGTCTCTCCAGCCATCAGTTTTGCAAAATCGGAGCACTTCTTTTGGTGCTGATTTTTATCAATATTAAATCAAGCTGTTAAGAAATTAAGATTTCTTTGGTAGGGAAGATCTGTGGGTATTGGGTGATGTATAAGCATAGTAACAGGAACAGAACATAGCTGCCCTTATTCATCAGGGCCACCCAGAGGGAATCCTTCGGAATCCCAGTTCTCTGGGAAGGGCGTGGGTGTCATGCTCAGAAAGGTTTCTCTATGCAGATGAATTCGGGAAACTCTAGGTTAAACTAAGTTCTCTGAGTGGTTTTATTTCATCTGATTGCAGGACTGTGAACAGACTTTACTTCACTAATATGCTTTGTAAATCTCTGAGTGCCAAGTGCAGTGTTTCCCACACTTAGGCTACACTGAACCTCCTGTTAGAATACAGCATCCTGTAGAAGGAGTATCCCAGAAGCGGGTAACAATAGCAGCGGGATGATGTGGATGCAGTGCTCATGGGAGGACTATTGTTGCATCTTCTTACATTGTGTAGTCAACGAGCTCATGTAAATTGCTTATTGATTTATCAGTAAACATAAGGTTATCAGATGTCATCCTGTTCTCTGTTTATATTATTGTTAGAAAGATCAATTATATACAGAAGCTATCTGTACACAACTTCAGTGAGTGTCTAAGAAGGACTGAAAAAATGATTTACAAGGTAGCTGTCACATAGGTGTTAAAGATTATACCTGTGAAAGAGCTCGGAGGAGGAATGAAGAAGGCTGAGTTGGAGAGAGGAGTGTCTGGCCCAGAGACTCACAGAAAAGTACTAAAGCCAGGAGACAGTGAGCTCTGCAACCTTCCATACTTCATTTACTTGTCTTTGTGCAAATGGGAGACTGTGCCTGCCTTTTTTCCACCCTTAGATTCACCGCAGCAACTGAAACAATACATGTGACTTTCCTTAAAGAGTTAAACCACTCTGTAGTGTAATCTGTGGGTAGACACACATGAAGAAAACATTTAGCCGATTCCCTCTCTTTGTGCCCTTTGCTGAGACTCACTTTTGTTTTGACAGAGAGGAAGATCCATGTGGGAAAGAAAGACCAGGGGAATGCGATGTTGTAATTCATCGTTAGACTATTTGCATTACTCGATGTATCACTGTTATCCCAATGTGCTAACATCAGGTCAGAGGACAAACTTCAGGGTCTGTTCCTGAAAACAAACTTTTCTTACCAATATACCCATCTCATCTTGTCTCTAACAGACTATTTTCTCCTGTAATTTTTGTCCTAGGAGAAGCCTTGGGTCTTTGTTGAATAATAGTCTTGACCTAAAAATAAAAAACCTCCCTATGATTCCTCCCTGAAACTAGAATCAGTGTTTAAGGTTTTACCTTGACTTACTTTCTGCTAAAATTAGGCAATGAATTGAGATAACTTTTTTTTGCTATCATGCTTAGTATTTAATCAAATTATTTAAAGACTTACAAAATGTATCATATCAGTCGCTTGTCTCATTTTCAATATTTCTCAGAAATCAATTTATTTCTATTTCAAAAAGGTACTCCGCAAACCTGTTAATTAATTGCCATTTCCATTTTGAGATTGATTCCCATACAAATTAAGTATGCGTATTTTAGCCACCTTCTTGCCCGTATTTTTATTCATCACCTTAGTTCTTGATACCTCGACAATATCAGAGTTTCTCTAAATCTAATTCTGTGAAATACTCTAGATAAAGTCTCATGGTGCCAAAAACATAATTCCTTCTGTCTGCCAAACAATGAATAGGTTATTTATTTGGAGGTACTAAGTCTTGAAGGAATCACCTACCATATATTGTAAACCTGTAAGATTCTGCTTTCTATGATTTCTACTTGGAGGGCTGAGTTACTGTTTGAATCATTGTCTCAGACCAAATGCTTACCAGTTCTGGCATGTGAAATAGGATCCTCTATATAAGGCTGTACGTGTTTTTTGTGGCTGTTGTTGGTTTGGTTTTTACATCATAGTTACTAGGGGGAAAAAGGCATAAGAAACTTTAGTTTTCTTCTAGAATTTGTCCTAACCTTCACGGACAGCTACGAGATTCCTGGGCTTCAGTGGATCCTGTCTTACTATGTCTTTTTTCTCCTCTCCTTCTCTTTCTCTCTCTTACATCTTTAGATACATCTTTAAATAATTAAAGACCATGACAGATACACAAAAGAAGGTTCATTGCTTTTAAAAATCCGTTCATCTCATTAGATATTTATTCCAGCAGGAGCAAAGGGATGTGGAGACAAGCGGGTCCCAGGTTGGGAGCAAGGGACAGGCATGACTGGACCAGAGGGTTGGTGTCACCACAACCATTTTCCAACCTGTGAAAGGAAGACATGCAGACAAAAGCATCAACAGAAAGGGATATTTAACTTACAAGTTGTTGCAAGGGATCCCATACTTAAGAAATTAGCAAATAGCAGTTTCTTTCACAAAATAATCATACTGTCCCTTGCCTCTCGTATTGCCAATGTCAGAGATAAAGTTGATTGGGGGGTCAGCAACTGCTAAGGAATGACCCAGTGATTTCTTATTTGGGACTAGAGCTAGAAGGGCCATCCTGTGTTTCTTTTTCTTTTTTCCCTCTTTGATTTGCTTTCCTAGGCCGCTCCTTTACTTTATTCTGCTTTCCTGACTCCAGGCTATGTCGAGCATGTGATACTCACATGGTCATGATGGAGTCAGAACAAGGTACCAGTTATCCTTCCTGGCCTCTCCTCTACCCTCCCTATGCTGACGTCCTGCCCCAATGATGCAGATTTAACCACAAATGTTGATCTAGCAGTTTTCTTATTTGTGACTGTTAACTTATTTGACAAGTTGTATAGACATAGATAGTTGTAGTAAGCAGTGTGGATTCATCTACAAAGACCTCCTTTTATGGTTGTTAAAACTAGAGCTATTTGCCGTAACTGGTTTGGCTCAGTGGATAGAGCGTTGGCCTGTGGACTCAAGGGTCCCAGGTTCAATTCCAGTCAAGGGCATGTACCTTGGTTGTGGGCACATCCCCAGTAGGGAGTGTGCAGGAGGCAGCTGATCGATGTTTGTCTCTCATTGATATTTCTAACTCACTATTCCTCTCCCTTGCTCTCTGTAAAAAATTAATAAAATATATATTTTTTTTAAAAACTAGAGCTATCCTATCTAATAAAAGAGTGATATGAAAATTAGGTGTCACTCCATCACAAAGATGGCTTCCCACATAGCCAAGATGGCCGCTCCCATAGCCACAAGATGGTAGCGCCCATGGCCAGAGGCTGCCAGTGGGGCAAGGACAGAGCTGGCAATGGCAGAGGCCTGGGCTCTGTGAAACTGGCGATCGGAGGAGCTTGGGGGTCTTCTGCCCAGGCCTGCAGCCTCAGACAGCAGGCCAGGGAAGGGTCAGAGCTGGATATTTCAAGGGTCTGGGGTCCCCTGCCTAGGCCTGCATCCTCAGCCAGAGGTTACAGGCCTGGGCAAGGGTGGAGCCGGTGATTGGAGTGAACCACAGAGGAAACACCTTTTCTTACCACTCATTGGCTAAGCTTCCTGTATGCCACTGGTAATATTCTTAAAAACTTATGTAATAAGCATCCAAAAAGGCAATCTAGGGTTTTTCCACCACACTCCTAGAGAAAAAAAATGAAGATCCATTGCTGGAGGGCTAAGAAATGTCATATCCTGCCCTAGCCGATTTGGCTCAGTGCATAATGCCTCAACCTGCTGACTGCAGGGTCTGGGTTCAATTCTGACCAAGGCATGTACCTAGGTTGCAGGCTCCTCCCTGGCCAGGGCCCAAGTCAGGGCATATGCAGGAAGCAACCAATCAAAGTGTTCCTCTCACTTTGATGTTTCTCTGTTTTTCCCTTCCCTTCCACATTCTCTAAAGATCAATGGAAACATATCCTCAGGTGAGGATTTAAAAAAAAAGAAGGAAAGAAATGTTATATCCTAAAAAAGACACATCTTGAAAATGCCTAAAGAAAATTGTCATTTCTTCATGGTGAACGGACTGGAGTCTGTGTTGATGAAAACACCTTCGTGGCTGCGGTGGCTGGTAGTAGCTGCAGCAGCAGGGTGATGGGGCTAGTGGCTTCCCCTGATTAGCTTGGTTGCCTCCCACAGAAGAAAGTCAGACTATGGCTTGGACCCCCCCCCCCAAGGGGAGCAGGGAGTGAACCTAAGCCATCAGTAGGACCCCTGAGGGCTCCCAATATGTGAGAGGGGGCACGCTGGGCTGAGGAACCTCCCCTGCCCAGTGCATGAAATTCATGCACTGGGCCCCTAGTTCTATATAATAAAAGATAAACATGCAAATTAACCATTCCTTCACTACACTCAAGCCATGCCCATCAGCCACACCCACCAGCCAATCAAAGTGACTATGCAAATTAACCTGACAAAGATGGTGGTTAATTTGCATACACAGGTGTCAAGCACCCCAGGAGGCAATGGCAGCCATAGCCGAGGGCTCCCAGGACCATTTTTGGCCCAGGAGGTGAGGCCTGCCTTGCCAAGCCACACCCGCAGGCTCCCAGGACCTTGCCTGCAGAGAGCAGAGCAGGAGAGGAGTGGACAGAGAGCAGGAGATTTGGAGGACTTGGCAGAGCAGGAAACTGCTGGACATAGAGCAGAGTGAGAAAGAGAGAGGGGCTTGGAGGCCGCAGTTCCCTCTGTCACTCCAGCTTCCTCATCATGGGTATGGAAACTGACATCAGGGAGGAGGAAGTCCCAACTTCACAGAATCAACCTTTGGTCAGACAGCTCTCAGCGACTTGACAGTCACGACTCCCATTCATCTTCATCTCAGACCATGACAGTAGAGAGGTGGGACTATGTATAAAGAATGTTGATACAACATAGCTCTGCAGCCGAAAGATGCCAGCATTATCAACAGAAAATATCTGCAAGGCAGCATGCGTCTGATCTTGAAAGAAGACGGCACCTGCGACAGAATGTATCTGAACACCAGCTACTGGAATAACATTGCTCTGATGCTGAAAAACACTGATCAGAAAATGTCTAAAGACCAATGTGCCTTTGAAGTTGAAAGAAGGCAATGGCGATGACAGAATATATCTAGAGAACAGTCATCAACAAGTACTACCAATACTGATAGGAACTGCCTTCTCAGCGAAAATGGAGTATGTGAGGATGCAATTCTCAAACGTAGTTGTGGCGGAATGGCTGTTCGATTGAATTTTGCCTTTCACTAAATTTCTCTGATGAAAAATCACCTGATGGGAAATTTACTCAATGTAGCAAAGGGAAAGTCTGTCCAAATGATATACATTTTCTAGATTACCCATTTTCCAGATTAAAAAAATGATATACATTTTCCAGATTACCCATTTTCCAGATTAAAAAAATTAATGACAAATGAAGATTCTGACAGCAAAAATTTCATGGAAAATATTCGTTCCATAAATAGTTCTTTTGCTTTTGCTTCCATGGGTGCAAATATTGCATCACCATCAGGATATGGGCCATACTGTTTTAGAATACATGGACAAGTTTATCACCATACTGGAACTTTACATCTTTTGGATGGTGTTTCTCAGAAGTTTGCACAACTCTATATTTTGGGTACAGCCAAAGCTACAAGGAAAAGATCAGCAATGCCAGAAAACCAGGGCTGCTCAGAAAGACTCATGATCAACATCAACAACCTCATGCATGAAATAAGTGAATTAACAAAATCATACAAGGTGCTACATGAGGTAGAAAAGGAAGCCCAATCTGAAGCAGCAGCAAAAGGTGTTGCTCCCACGGAGGTAACAATGGCAATTAAATACGATCGTAACAGTGACCCAGGTAGATATAATTCTCCCCATGTAACTAAGGTTGCTGTCATATTCAGAAACGAAGATGGAGAACCTCCTTTTGAAAGGGACTTGCTCATTCATTGTAAACCAGATCCTAATAATCCAAATGCCACTAAAATGAAACAAATAAATATCAACAAGACAACAAAATTATTCCCTACATTTGATGCAATGACATATCCTATTCTTTTTCCACATGGTGAAAAAAGACTGAGGAACAGATATTGCATTAAGACTTAGAGACAACAGTGTAATCAACAATAATAATAGACAAAATGTAAGGACAGGAGTCACACAAATGCAGTATTATGGATTTCATCTCTCTGTGCAGGACATATTTAATCCTATTTTAAATGCAGGGAAATTAACTCAACAGTTTATCGTGGATTCATATTCAAAAATGGAGGCCAATTGGATAAATTTCATCAAAGCAAACCAATCTAAGTTGCAAGTTGAAAAATATAGTGGTTTAATGGATTATCTCAAATCTAGCTCTGAAAATGACCATGTGCTGATTGGTAAAATGATAATACTTCCATCATATTCTGAGGGTAGACCCAGAAATATGCAGCAGCGATATCAGGATGCTATGGCAATTGTGACAAAGTATGGCAAGCCCGATTTATTCATAACCATGACATGCAACCCCAAATGGGCAGATATTGCAAACAATTTACAACACTGGCAAAAAGTTGAAAACAGACCTGACTTGGTAGCTAGAATTTTTAATATTAAGCTGAATGCTCTTTTAAATGATATCTGTAAATTCCATTTATTTGGCAAAGTAATAGTTAAAATTCATGTCATTGAATATCAGAAACGTAGACTGCCTCACGCTCACATATTATTGATATTAGATAGTGAGTCCAAATTACTTTTCTCTAATTAATTCCTTTCAGTGTGCATGAATTTCATGCACCAGGCTACTAGTATGATAATAAATGCTAAGGGTTAACTTTTGTTTTATTGGTATAGCTCCTAGGATTGTAGTTTTGGTGCCTTTATGTAGCAGAAGTATTTTGTTCCTTTTTACCTCATCTCCTGCAATCAGTGACCCAAGGTTCAAGTCATGCCTTTCAGGCTTCACTGCCATTACCTATAATTCAGGTATTATTCTATCCGTCTGAGCTCCAACTTTTCAGTATTACTGGTCATAGTACCTGTAGGGCTGAGCTTCCCTGGGCCACACAGCACAAACCACGTCAGTGACCTGGGAGGATTTACAGCATTAGTTCCACATAGGAAATGCACTGATTTTCTAATAGGTTTGTCAGGTCTAATTAAATTATTTTCTCTTTTAATGTGGCATCCATGGCATGGATAAAGATTTGATTTTTGTCATTATTCTGTTTGTAAAGAGGACAGATTCTAGTTCTGTTAAACCTGTGGCAAAGAAAGTAAGCAGATTAGTCAAGGCATTTTTATATTATTTAAATAAGTCCTCTTTGAAGTGTATAGATAAGGCCAATCAATATATGTTGTTATATTTACAGGATTATTATTATTAACTTTTCCCAATAATTTATCATCTTATCTATTTTAAGAATGTTCAAAGGATTTCCTTTTTATAAATTATGAAGGATCAATTATAACAAGAGTCCATTTAAAGATGTTTTATTCTAATCCTAACTAATAAAAGTGTAATATTAAAATTAACCATTTCTTCGGGATGTCTAAGCCACGCCCACCAGCCAATCAGAATGACTGTATGCAAATTAGCCCAGCCAACATGGAGGCTGGCACTCAGGTTGCTGAGTAAACAGGCAGCATCCGTTGCAGCAGGAGTGAAACTGTTTGTGGGCCGCCTGGGCTTCTCTCCACTCCCAGGAACGTATTTGCAACATTGTTTCAATCCTAGGAGCTGAAGCAAACAGCAGGCCAGGCCTGACTTCTAATTAAACATTGTTTCATTATAGAAGCCAGAGCTGAAGCAGAGGAGGTTTTGTTACTAGGCGCTGGCTTAAAGGAACAGTGTATCAATTATAGAAGATAAACAAACCCCAGAAACCTGCTTCCAGCCAGCCTTGCTGGGACATTGGGTCAATGGGAGCTGTGGGCAGCCTGAAATTCTGAAAACAGCCATCAGCCCCTCACCCATGCTGGCCACAACCCAATGGGGTGAGGGACGCCACTGGGGGCCTTGGCCAGCCTGCAAACAGCCATCAGCCCCTCACCCAGGCTGGCCAGGCAGACCAGCAGGTGGACATCCCCAGAGGGGTCCCAGACTGTGAGAGGGCACAGGTCGAGCTGATGGACCTCCCGAGTGCACAAATTTTGGTGCACCGGGCCCCTAGTTTTTAATAAACATAACCTATTGAATCAAGCACTAAAGATAGATGACATAGAAAGAACAAGGTTTTTATAACAGACTCAATTCAAAGTAGAAGGTTAACCACAATTACATTTGTTTTATTTAGTCCAGGTAATTAATCCTCACTCTGTTTATATTGGATTAGTTAGCAGTCCATATTCTCAAAGTGAATGAATGAGTTCTGGAAATTGGGTTCAACCCTTTGGTCATCTGAGATGTTCATTTGTGGTGAGGCTATCAGCTTTACAGGGGTGCCCATAACCAATAACCTGTTTTCTATGGTGTCAAATGTTGAGTACCTGTTGGAGTTCTTCAATCAGCTATTTTGATGTTTCTTCCAACAGACCCCAATTATTGGTCTCAAGGTGAGCCTGAGGAAATTAGAAACCACCTATTGATGATAAGGCTGAATAGCTCTGAGAACTTACTCATCTCAACCAATAATAGCAAAACTGAGACAACTTTAGCTTTAGAAGGAGTTAGTCAGTGACTACAATGAAATTAAGTACATAGTATAGGCAATGAGGGCATTGGGAGACCTTGAGGATCTTCTAATTTGCTCCATAAAGAGTATGTTAGCATTACTACTAAGTAAAAAGTCTCCTTTAAACCTAGAAATGCAATCTTTCTTTTAAAACCTTGACCATCATGGTGCCATTCTTTAATATGAAAGGGAGCATGCTTCTAAGCAAATTAAAAGATTCATAACTGCGGAAGCATAATCATGTAACTGGTCATAATTAAGTGGAGGTTGAACTTCTCTTTTTCTCATTTGCCAAGTCTTTTCATATCAGAGGCTTGATAAACAGGACAGCTCTCACAATAGTATTAAACCAAGTAAAACCACAGAATGCCAAGCATATTTAATTAGTGCTAGCATCCTTATTTCATAAAATGCAGAAGAAAACTCTTTGATGTTACCTAGCCACAGTCTTGGAACCCCCGAAGATGGTTTAATGTAAAGGACACTTTTTAAGTTTTGCTGGTTTAACTATAGAGTGTAGATTTGGGAAGGCAATTTCAAATAGAGTTATTGTGGGACATAAAATATGTCCTTCATGCCTAGCAAAATTCCAAAGTAAACAAAGGCTGAGTGTATTTGTTATCGCTAGACCTGTCCTGCAAGTAAAGGGAAATTTGTAGTTTGAAATTAAGGACAGTAACTAGAAGACAAATAAAAAAATATTTATCTCAGTAAAAGTAATTACATGGGTCATCATAAAAGCTAGTGCTATTGTAAGAATAGTTTGTAACTCTACTTTTTTTGTTTTTGTTTTTTAATTTTTTTCCTTTTATTAAGATACTAGGGGCCCGGTGCACAAAATTTGTGCACTGGCAGGGGAGGGGGGTTTTCCACAGTCCAACCTGCCCCCTGGCACATACTGGGAGCCATCAGGGGGTATCCTACTGATGGCTTAGGCCCGCTCCCTGCTCCCCTTGGGGAGCAGGCCTAAGCTGCAGTCTGGCCTCCCTTTGTGGGAGGTGACCAGGCTAATCAGGAGAAGCCACCAGCCCCATCACCCCACTGCTGCAGCCACTGCCAGTCACTGCAGCCACCAAGATGTTTTCATCAACACAGACTCCAGTCCCTTCACCATGAAAAAATGACAACTTTCTTCAGGATTTTTCAAGATGTGTCTTTCATAGGTATGACATTTCTTTCTTTCTTTTTTTTTTTTTATCCTCACCTGAGGATATGTTTCCATTGATTTTTAGAGAATGTGGAAGAGAAGGGAAAAACAGAGAGAAACATCAAAGTGAGAGGAACACTTTGATTGGTTGCCTCCTGCACATACCCTGACCTGGGCCCTGGCCAGGGAGGAGCCTCTAACCTCAGTACATGCCCTTGGTCAGAATTGAACCCAGACCCTGCAATCAGCAGGCTGAGGCATTATACACTGAGCCAAACTGGCTAGGGCAGGATATGACATTTCTTAGCCCTCCAGCAGTGGACCTTCATTTTTTTTCTCCAGGAGTGTGGTGGAAAAACCCTAGATCGCCTTTTTGGATTCTTATTACATAAGTTACTAAGAATATTACCAGTGGCATGCAGGGAGCTTAGCCAATGAGTGGTCAGAAAAGGTGTTTCCTCTGTAGTTCACTCTGATCACCAGCTCCACCCTTGCCCCTCCAATTCCAGCTCCACCCCTGTCCAGGCCTATAAGCTCTGGCTAGGGATGCAAGCCTAGGCAGAAGACTGCCAAGCCCCTCCGATTGCCGGCTTCACAGAGGCCAGGCCTCTGTGATCACCGCCTCTGATCCTGCCCCCTGTCATCGCTGGCTCTACCCTTGCCCATGCCTGAGGCCTCTGGTGAAGGCCTCTGGCCTTAACAGGGGACCCCCATCTCCCTCTGATCATCTCTTTTGCCCCTCAGGCCCCCCAGCTCCCTGGCTACCTGCCTGGCTAACAGGCCTGACCACTTCAGTGGTGGGGCTGAGCTGGACTGGGCACCACCATCTTGTGGCTATGGGGGTGGCCATCTTTGTGATAGACTGACACCTATTTTGCATATTATTCTTTTATTATATGTGATTACAAATGTGTTCTTATCCCCCCATTGTCTCCACATCCCCCCATTCCTGCCCTCACCTTCACCCCATTGTCCACATCTATAGCTTATGCTTATGTGCATGCATACAGGACCTTTGATTGATCTCTCCTCCTCACCCCCACCCTCCCCTACCTTCCGAGTTTTGAGCATCTGATCGATGCTTCTCTGTCTCTACATCAGTTTCTGTTCATCAGTTTATATTGTTCATTATAATACACAAATGAGTGAGAGCATGTGATATTTATCTTTCTCTGACTGGCTTATTTCACTTAGCATAATGCTCTCCAGCTCCATCCATGCTGTTGCAAATGGTAGGAGTTCCTTTTTATAGCCACACAGTATTCCATTGTGTAGATGTGCCAAAGTTTTTAATCCATTCATCTGCTGATAGGCACTTAGGCTGATTCCAAATCTTAGCTATGGTAAATTGTGCTGCTGTGAACATAGGGTTGCATATATCCTTCCTGATTGCTGTTTCTGGTTTCTTGGGATATATTCCTAGAAGTGGGATCACTGGGTCCAATGGGAGTTCCATTTTTAGTTTTTTGAGGAAACTCCATACAGCTCTCCACAGTGGCTTCACTAATTTGCATTCCCATCATCAGTGAACAAGGGTTCCTTTTTCTCCGCATCCCCCCAGCATTTGCCATTTGTTGATTTGTTAACGATAGCCATTTCTGAGAGGTGTGAGATGGTACCGCATTTTCCTTTTGATCTGCATCTCTCGGATGATTAGTGACTTTGAGCATGTTTTCATATGTCTCTTGGCTTTCTGAATGTCCTCTTTTGAAAAGTGTCTATTTAGGTCTGTTGGCCATTTTTTTGATTGTATTGTTTATCTTCCTTTTGTTAAGTTGTATGAGTTCCCTATAAATGTTGGAGATTAAACCCTTATCGGTGATAACATTGGCAAATATGTTCTCCCATGCAGTGGGCTTTCTTGTTGTTTTGTTGATGGTTTCTTTTGCTGGGAAGAAGCTTTTTATATTTATGTAGTCCCATTTGTTTATTTTCTCTTCAGTTTCCATTGCCCTAGGAGCTGTAATCGCTGAAGAAATTGCTTCAGCATATGTCTGAGATTTTGTTGCCTTTAAATTCCTCTAGTAAGCTTTTTATTTTGATATAGTCCCATTTGTTTGTTTTTGGAGAGTTCTTTCTAGATCTGTGAAATATGCTGTTGGTATTTTAATGGGGAGTGCATTGAATCTATAGATTGCTTTGGGTAGTATGAACATTTTGGTGATGTTGATTCTACTAAACTATGAACACGGTATGTTCTTCCATCTATTTATGTCTTTCTCTATCTCTTTTTACAATGTCCTGTAGTTTTCTGGGTAGGGGTCTTTTACCACCTTAGTTAAGTTTATACCTAGGTATCTTAATTTTTTTGGTGCAATGGTAAATGGGATTTTTTTTAATTTCTCATTCTGTAAGTTAACTATTGGCGTATAAAAATGCCATAGATTTCTTGGCATTAATTTTTTATCCTGCTACATTGCCAAATTCATTTATTAGGCCTAATAATTTTTTGATGGAGTCTTTAGGGTTTTCTAAGTACAGTATCATGTCATCTGCGAATAATGACAATTTTACTTCTTTTCCAATTGGAATGCCTTTTATTTCTTCTTCTTGTCTAATCACAATGGCTAGCACTTCCAGTATTATGTTGTACAGGAGTGATGAAAGTGGGCATCCCTGTCTTGTTTCTGTTCTTAAGTGGAAGAGTTTTAGTTTTTGCCCATCTAATATAATAAAAGAGTAATATACAAATTGACTATTACCCGAGACACCTGATCCACGCCCACCAGCCAAGCCACGCCTCCCAGCCAACCAGAGCGGCTGTATGCAAATTAGCCCAGCCAAGATGGAGGCCAACAGCCATGGAGCTAGAGCAAACCAGAGGCTTCTGTTGCAACTGCCTGTCTAGGCTGGCTGAGCCTGTGTTCACGGCCATGCCCACCAGCCAATCAGAGCGGCTGTATGCAAATTAACCCAGCCAAGATGGAGGCTGGCAGGGCGGCTCTGCACTGGGAGCCTCCGCAGCCGGCATAGCTGTACCAGGTGTGTCAGCTCATTGAGGGGGGGGTCTGGCCTGGGGCCCCCTCACGGCATCCAGGAGTGCCTGTCCCAGGTCCACTGCCTGGCTCCGCCCCCCGGGGGCCTCCATCAGGTGTGCAGGAGAGCGGGTCCTCCACGGGGCTTGCAGGAGCAGCCATCCTGGGTCAGCTGCCTGGCTCCGCCCCCCAGGGGCCTCCTTGGGGCATCCAGGAGTGCCTGTCCCGGGTCCATTGCCTGGCTTTGCCCCCTGGGGGCCTCTGAGGGGCATGCAGGAGTGTGGGAGCCTCTGCGAGGCGTGCAGGAACAGCCATCCTGGGTCAGCTGCCTGGCTCCGCCCTGGGGGGCTCCTCGAAGGCATGCAGGAGCACCCATCCAGGGTCTGCTACCTTCATCCTCCCCCCAGGGGCCTCCACAGGGCATGTGGGAGCATCTGCTGCACAGTGCAGAGAATCCGAAGCCAGTCCACTGCCCGGCTCCACCCCGGGTGTGTTTGTTTAGCAACAGGGCCCCACCGGGGATCCTGCATCAGCGTCCGCCCCTGGCTGGCCACCCAACTCTGCGCCAGGTGTGTCCCCTCAGTGGTGGGGGCCCACCAGGCATGTGCGGTCGTGGATCCTCCGGTGGGAAACGTCCAGGCCTGCACTCACCAGCCCTCCCACCCCCGAGTGCACGAACCCTGTAGGGGCTGTGGACAGCCTGAAAATGGCCCTCACCCCCTCACCCAGGCTGGCCAGGCATGCCAGAGGGTGGACATCTCCCCTGAGGTGTCCCAGACTGCAAGAGGGCACAGGCCGGGCTGAGACCCCCACCCCCCAAGTGCACAAATTTTTGTGCACTGGGTCCCTAGTTAAGTATGATGTTGGCTGTAGGTTTGTCATGTAAGGCTTTTATTATGTTGAGGTATGATCCCTCTATTCCCACTTTGCTGAGAGTTTTTATCAAGAAAGGGTGTTGGACTTTGTCAAATGCCTTTTCTGCATCAATCAATATGACTATATGATTTTTATCTCTCAATTTGTTTATGTGATATATCATGTTTATTGATTTGCAGATATTGTACCAGCCTTGCATTCCTGGAATAAATCCCACTTGGTCATGGTGTATCATCTTTCTAATGTAATGCTTGATCCAGTTTGCTAGAATTTTGTTGAGGATTTTAGCATCTATATTCATCAGAGATATTAGCCTGTAATTCTCTTTCTTTGTGGTATCCTTATCTGGTTTTGGGATTAGGAAAATGCTGGCTTCATAGAAAGGGCTTGAAAGATGCTTGTTATGATTTCTATTCTCTTGAATTTGAAGAGACTTTGCTTGTGTCCCAATATATGGTCTATCTTTGAAAATGTCCCATGTACACTTGAGAAGAATGTGTATTCTGTAGCTTTGGGGTGAAATATTTTGAAAATGTCTATTAAGTCCATCTGATCTAGTGAGTCATTTAGAATTGCTGTTTCTTTGCTGATTTTTTGTTTAGAGAATTTATCCAGTCGTGTCAGTGGTATATTAAAGTCTCCTGCTATGACTGTATTGCTATCAATCTCTTCCTTGATATCTTCCAGAAGTTGCTTTATGTATTTGAGTGCTCCTGTGTTGGGTGCATGTATGTTTACCAGAGTTATATCTTCTTGCTGAATTGCTCCCTTTAGTATTATGTAGTGGCCTTCCTTATCTCTTATTATGGCCTTTACTTTGAGATCTATTTCGTCAGATATAAGAATCACAACCCCAGCTTTTTTCTCATTTCCATTTGCCTGAAAATATTTTTCTATTCCTTCACTCATAGTGAATCCTTTGTCCTGAGGTGGGTCTCTTGCAGACAACAAATATATGGGTCCTGTTTTCTTATCTATTCAGCTACCCTGTGTCTTTTAATTGGAGCATTTAATCCATTTACATTTAATGTTATTGTTGGAAAGTACTTGTTTGTGGTCATTTTTATTCTTAATGTTTGTTTGTTTTCTTGTCTTTCTGTTTCTTCTTTTTACAGCAGTCCCTTTAGCATTTCTTGCATTGCTGGCTTGGTAGTAATAAACTCTCTTAGCCCTTTTTTGTCTGTGAAGCTTTTGATTCCACCTTCAATTTTGAATGATAGCCTTACTGGGTATAGTATTCTTGGATTCATTTCCTTGCTTTGCATCACTTTGTATATTTCATTCCATTCCCTTCTTGCCTGGTGTGTTTCTGTTGAGAAGTCAGCTGTTATTCTAATAGGAGATCCCTTGTAGGTAACTTTCTGTCTCTCTCTGGCAGCCTTTAAAATTCTTACTTTGTCGTTGGTGTTTGCCAATTTAATTATGATGTGTCTTGGTGTTGGTCTTTTGGAGTTCATCTTTTTTTCGTAGTCTATGTACTCCTTGGACTTGGATAGTTTTTTTCTTGCCAATATCAGGGAAGTTTTTTGTCATTATTTCTTCAAACAGGTTTTCTATTCCTTGCTTCTCCTCCTCTCCTTCTGGTACCCTTATTAAGCAAATGTTGTTTCATTTTGTGTTTTCCCAAAGCTCCCTTAGGCTCTCATCTTGTGTTTTAAGGTTTTTTTCGAGTTGCTCCTCTGCTTGTGTGTTTTTTCCTACCTTGTCTTCTAATTCGCTGATGTAGTCCTCAGCCTCTTCTAGTCTGCTGTTTACACCTTCCATTGTGTTCTTTATTGCAACTATGTCGTTCTTCATTTCCTCTTGGTTCCTTTTCATGTTGATGACATTCTCACTCAGCTCCTTGTAATTCTCATTGAGTTGTGTGTATTTGTCATCCAACTGTTTGAGCATCCTTATAACCATTACTCTGAATTCTTTCTCTGATAAGTTATTAGCCTCAATTTCACTTAACTCTCTTTCTGGTGATTCTTCTTTTTCTCTGTGGATTGCTTTTTTGTCTTCCTATGTTTTGCTATAATGTTTTAATTGTAGCTCTGATTGCTTTGCTACCCTATTTCTTTTGGGTACGGTGATACTGGTATGACCTCTTAGGTCTCCTGGATTTGGTAGTCTAGTGTAGCTTTCTACTTGAGCTTTTTGGGTTCTCTTGATGGAAAGGCTCAACTGAGGTGTCTAGAAGTCAGCAGCCATGGAGGGGGTGTCCCAATTTTTACTGTCTTGTGCCCTTGGTTGAAGTCACGTGTGCCCAGTGGTGACTCACCATGACACCCAGGAACCATCTGTTGGGGCGGTGGGGCTCAGGAGACGTGCATTCTGGAAAGGCATGACAGTAGTATCCAGAGTTCTGTAGTTGTGGGGTGGGCAGACTCAGCTTTTGCTGCTGCCCCTATGGTTGGATACACATGATCCCAGCAGCAGTTCACAGGTGCACCTGTGTTGTGTTTGCCAGCAGGGTGTACTGACACACTCTGAAGGGTCCTGGCACTGAAGCCACTGTATTGCAGTGTCTGTGGGCAGGTATCCCAGAAGAGGGAATTCAGCATTTCTACAGCCCAGCAGTGCACCCCTGTTTGTTCAAGTGTGTGTCCAGCGGGGCTCACAGGGGAGCACCAGGACTGCCTGTGGAGAGGTGGTCTTGGGAGACCTGCATGCTGGAAAAGCATACAACAGCAGTGTCCAGAGTTCTCCAGTGCTGTGGGCACAGTGCTTCTTTGGAGGTGGAGATCCCCAGTCTGCGAGTCTGCGGATGAGGCAGCAGGATTTTGGCTGGAGTATCTGCCAGGTGACGCAGGCAGTGTCCAAGGCCTATCTGGGTGGTGGTGATGATGAGTTCCTAGAAAAGGTCGCTCTTCCCTTCAAGATGGTGTGAGCTCCGTGCCAAGTCCTGCAGTCCAGGAAGTGCCCACAGCGGTGGTACTATCTCCCTGTCCCAGAGAGCCTGGTCTGCCAGCTTCTGCTGCTCCTGCCGGATTTAACTGTCCCTCACTCACTCACACACACACACCACAAACATCCACACACTCTCCTATCATCCCCTCACTCACACTTCCTATCCCTCACCTCTGTCCTGCCAGCCACCATCTTTCCTCCTGTAACTCCACTTTTTGTTTCCACCATGATTTAAGAGAATGCATTTTTTAAAAAGCATTAGTCTAAAAGCTATTATTATTGTAACTTTGGTTTGTAACTCCATATTTTGTTTTCTACATAAGTTAAGAGACTGATACTTTTTTAAAAAAAACAATTATTTGGTGCTTTCACACATACACTATACAGAGATGTAATTTTGTGACATCCGTAAGTGAAAGGAGCGGGGATGGAGCTATAATGAGCAGAGTTTTTGTATGTTGTTGAAGTTAAATTGGGATACATTTAAATTGAGTGTTATAACTTTAGGATATTAACTGGAATTGCCATGGTAACCACAAAGAAAATAGTTATAAGATATACACCACAGGAAATGAGTAGGGAATTAAAACATTTCACTGCAAAAAGTCAAATAAACACAAAAGGGGCAGTAAGTAAATGAGGGACTAAAAATATACAAGATATATAGATAATAAATAGCAAGATAACACAAGTTTTTCCTTATTAATAAATATTTTAAGTATAAATAGATTATTCTCTGTACTTATATGTTGTTTCTGTTACAGTTTGTGTTTTCTTTATATTCCACATATAGGTTAAATCATACAGTATTTATCATTCTCTTAGCATATCACTTAGCATAATACATTTGTGTCATTCCATGTTGTCACAGATGGGAAGATTTCATTCTTTTTTATTGCTAAGTGATACAACACATCTTCTTTATCCATTCATCTGTCAGTGGACACCTAGTTGCTCTTATATCTTGGCTATTATAAATCATTCTTCAATGAAAACAAAGTGAAAGTGAATAAGAGCTACAAACTTCCAGTTATAAAATAAATGTCATGGGGATGTAATGTACCACACAGGGAATGTAGTTAATGATATCATAATAACATTGTATTATGGCAGACGGACTTACTATGGTGATCACTTTATAAAGTACATAAATGTTGAATCACTAAGTTGTACACCTGAAACTAATATAATATTATATGTCAACTATACTGTATTAAAATATATATACACACACACACACACACACACACTCACACACACAGCCCTGGCCTGGTTGCTCATCACTTGGTTAGAGCATCATCTTGATATGCCAAGGTGTGGATTTGATCCTGCCCCTCCCCCCATGGCCAACTCTTTGTAGTTACAAGTCCTTATTTTTGTCCTGAAATATTACAGTCACCTGCTCAGTCATATCATCGGCATGAATCACTCTCTGACTTCTGACTGTGTCATATCATTTGTAAACCAAATTAAAATCAGAGGAAGCTTGAGTGGTAGTCTTCCCTGGTTGCTGGCACCACTGTCCCTTTGTGGACTTCACAGTTTATTCTAAGACAGGAAGCTCCTCTGCCTCATGCCAGCCTCAACCACAGGGTGAGGCCTGTGCTCACCACTGGGCACTGCTGAGCTTCAGGTGCCCTTGATGCTCCTGGCCAGTGCAAAACCTCAATTTGTTTCTCCTTGAGGTTCCTAAAGTGATAGCATCCTGGGAGTGAACCCCAGGATGAAACGTATCTCCATCCCTTTCTCGGTCTCAAACCAATCCAAAACAACAGCAACAACTGGATCACCTTGATGGCGTTAGCTCTGAAAATTCCAGTTTGGCTCACCAGCCTTACAACTCTTCCTTATCACCTACCTCTGTGGCAAAGGAAGAGAATTGACTCCAAAAGTTAGTTAACTACTTTCACATCCAAAGAAATCCCAGACCTCAAATCTCACACAAAAACCTGACAGAGGTATAGGGTGGGGGTGGGATAAGATTCCTTTCATTAGGTAACAAGAGTAGCTTTCTCACTCTTTCTGCTATTTAGAAACTTAGGGACAAACACAATAGGGGACATAGAACAATTATAAACACAAGGTAATGCTTATAATTGCCATAGAAGTTCCAAGAGAGAGCTTCATTGTCAAGAAAAAGACTACTAATATCTGTTCCTCCCACTTTCAGTGTCATTATTCTGAAACCTTCCGCCTTGATGCACAAGAATCTTCTTTGTAAAATATTTTGTTGTCCCCCTAATCTATGGGACAAATCCTAGACACCCACTTCCCATAGCAAACCTTCCGCGACAACCCAGTCCAATCTACTTTCTCTGAACTCCTGTTATTAGCATGCTATACTCAAAGTCATTTGTGGCTGAAATTATTCTGTGTTCCTTATTTTCTCCCCAACCCCCACTCCTGCCAATAAGCTTCAAAGTTCCTAAGTACAAGGAAAACCTAAAAAGCTATTCTTGCTACCAAATACATGAAGATAGGATTCCAGTATGAGAAGGTGGCTTTTCTCAGCAGCATAATCAAGCCTAACACAATTGCATTCCCTCAAAAGAATTAACAGATTTTTTCCCAGCAGTCTTCTGCCCTTTGGAATAATTTTACTTGATTTGTTTCTCCACTTGGATGGTAAAAATGTTGACTAAAATGTATCCCTTCAAATAGGTTAATACATAGACTGAATGAATGAAGAATCTTGAATTGACTGGTAAAATGTGAGTGAACTAGATTGGAAATAATAGAAATAAAATCTTTCGATGGGCTTCCTCGACAGCTTGTGGGGCTTATACATGGCAGTGGCGCCTGCTGTCCTCCAGGCCGTGGAGCATGTGGAAATGATAGTGTTTACTCAGCACACCAGGCCATCCTGCAGGAAGTGACTGTCTCTGCCACCTGATCCTTGCAGGGACACTTGTAGCTCATTAAGGGCACACTGGTTAGAAAGTCGTGTAGGATGAAACCACATCTTCACATTTATCTGCTGTCATTTAAAAAAAAATGACAGTAACAACAAAAATGTTAAAATGCCGCAGCCGAATCCTCTCCCTCTTCTTGTTTTTGTGTTCAACCTTGACAATGTCCGAGGTCACAAAGCCAGTCTTCCATACGCCATCAGGAGTGTGAATGCCCTGTATGCACAATAATTGAAACAGTTTTCTGATCCGTTCCTCCATCTCTTCCCTTCTAAAGAAAAAAGAGCTCATCCATCTTCTAGCTACTACAGAACTCAGGTTTGTCTTACAGTGGCTTGTGGGTTGTGGGAGTTAAGGAACTGATAAAGTTAAAGTTATCCGCATGCTGAGCTCCACATGGTAAACTGTTAGCCAGAGTTGAATGTGACTTAATGATAAATATATAAACAAGTTGCCAAAAGGAGTGCCCAGGTGCAAAAGATCTTCTCCAAACAATTTTAAGTGCTGTCATTAGAAAATACAGATGCTGCCCAGAAACTGGTTCAGAGGTCACTAGTTCGATTCCTGGTCAGGGCACATGCCCAGGTTGTGAGCTCAATCTCCAGGAGAGTGTGTGCAGGAGGCAGCCAATAGATGTCTCTTTCTCATCAATGTTTCTGTCTCTCCCTTCTTCTTTCTCTCAAAACAAAACAACAACAACAACAAAAATATTGAAAGAAAGTAAATGTGCTACATTTAGGGGTTTTCAGGCAAACTGTTTTGTCACACATTTCTCAGCTATCATAAAATGAATGAAGACATTTTCCTATTTCAGTAATTTCGACATCAGCATTTTTTGATCCAAGCTAAAATAAGTCACCTGTACATAGATAGGACAAAATTACAAGGGCTTATGTTTTATTTTTGACTGCCTGGAATTAAGATATCATTGCTTCCTCCCACGAGGTTCCTTTTCTTACCCCCAGGCACTAAGCACAAGAGAATTAGACCACTAAAAAGAGGCTATCCCTTATAGGCATGTATGGAGGGAAAATATTTCAAATAGTTTTTAGCTGTTAGCTAAACTTGTCTAATAAGGGACGGGAGATAAGGAAGGCATTTAACTTTGGACATGTGCCAATTCTAAATGAAAAATTCAAGAACAGCCAACTTTGCCACAGGCACTCATTTACTTGGTTCCAGGAGTAAATTAATGGAACAGAATTGGAAGCTGCAGGTGGGATGAATTAATTGTCTTGCGGGGTTATTGGTAATGCCTAAAGTGCTTTGTAAACTAGAAGTACTCCATAAAGATGTCATTATAAGTACCTTTATCATTGGGAGTGGCAAAATTAATAATGATAAAACAAATTAAGGATGCAAAGTTGGATTTTATTTTATTTTCACATGAAGAAAAGCATGTCAAATTAGGAAATGTTATATGGTAGAACCATACCAGGAAATCCTATCATTGAGACAAGCAGAAAATCCAGTTACTCTAGTTCAAAAGTCACCTAGTTATATATTATTTATAAAGCTTCTCTCCCTCACCTTATATGTTTCTCTTTGCTTCATAGGGGCCAGAACACAGAGGTAATATATCGATCATGCTCTTCACATATTTGCGGTGTGACTCTCGTAAAATAATACAGATCCCAACATAGCTCCCATGAAAGCATTTTTGTGATTACATTAGAATTACTGTATGTTTCCTTGAGTTCTGTGAATGCCAAGTAGGAAACTATTGATTGTTAACATCTATCCATTCCTAGGTCCTCAGTAACCCTTGTATGTTAAATGCTTCCCACATATTTACTAACTTAACCTTAACAAAAATCTTGTGAGATCTAGTGCACCATTGTTCTTCCTTTACAAATGTGAAAAGCTGAGGTTTAGAAGCAATGAAATAACTTGCCTAAAGGTTCGGTCCGATACCATGCATTCACCATGAGGAAATACTGTGTTCTCTGTTTGTGTTCACAGTTACCCAGTGGAGACTAATTCAGTAACAGGAAACAGACAAGATTGCATTAGTCTTTTCTCTTGTGTTTCTTTTTCTCCCCTGTGCCCACCTCTCCCTCAGTCCTCTTCCTCCATTTTACCCTCATTTCAACTCTTCCCTTTCTTGTTTCTTAAAGGCAAGTATGCCATGCGAGACCTGGTCCACAGGCTCCCAGGCGGGAACAACAGCAACAACGCAGCAAGCAAGGCCATGTCGGACGACACGGTGACAGCCGTCTGCTGCACCCTACACGAAGTGATCACCAAGAACATGGAGAATGCCAAGGCCTTACGGGATGCAGGTGGCATCGAGAAGTTGGTTGGCATCTCCAAAAGCAAAGGAGATAAGTAAGTCAGATAGTATTGGTCGAATGGGTTCTACGTGTGCCCAACAGTCCCTGGTAATGGGTAATACTGTCGAATGTCACTGGAAAGCATTTGGCTCTGATAGTCAACAGAACAAGAACAGTAAATGGTTTCCAGTCTTCCTACCTCAGAGTGAAAGCTAGTCTCACTGGTAGTTTCAGTTTGATTAATAACTCATGACTCGGTTAACTACTGTGGTATTGGGAGGTTCTTTCACTATAGGTGATCTCAGAAATGTTCTTTATTTGAATGAAATTTCTTTATGGAATAGTCACTTATTGCCTTTATCTTTTTTTCCCCACAATGTTAACAATCTGTATTTACATGTTTAAGAAGGAGTGTTGCACTGAGTTGAGTCAAGCATCTTCCAAGTTATAGTCAGTTTCATCCATTCTTTCATGTAATTTATCTCCTGTTTATATAGTGGCTAATTTGGGGTTCAAAACAGGTTTTTATAGCTGCAGATATCCTCCTCTCTCACATTTATTTGATTATTACCTCTCACCGCTCTTAAAAGGAATCCAGAAGCATTGGTCTGAATCTTAGCACTAAACTCACCATTCATCATTCAGCTGCTATAGCAGTAGCCAGAGAGAGACATCCATGTCCTTCTAGACAAGTGGTTCTCGACCTTATTGTGGCCCCACCCCATAACAAAGAAAGAATTTCCAGAGGATGAGGCCCAGAAATCAGAATTTTAAAAAGATTCCCAGGTGATTCTAATGTGCAGCCAAGGTTGAGAACCACTATTCTAGACAGACTTTAATAAAATAGAAATTCCTTATTGAAAATAGAAGTTTGGGAATTGGGGATGAATTATAATTAGAAAAGGGAGAAATATCAATTTACTATCTAATCTAATAAAAGAATAGTATGCAAATTAACCATCTCTCTGTGATGCCTAAGCCACGCCCACCAGCCAAATCATGCCCACCAGCTAATCAGAGTGGCTGCATGCAAATTAACCCAGCCAAGATGGCAGCTAGCAGCCACGGAGCTAGAGTAAACAGCAGACTTCCATTGCAACTGCCTGCCTAGGCTGGCTGAGACTCTGCTCATGGTAACAATGTTTCAATTACAGAAGCCATGGAGCTGAAACAAACAGGAGGCTTCGTTACCTGCCTAGGCCTTGGCTCAAAGCAACAGTGTTTCCATTATCTAAACTAATAAAAGCGAAATATTAAAATTAACCGTTTCTCCGAGACAGGGTAAGCCACGCCCACCAGCCAATCAGAGCGGCTGTATGCAAATTAGCCCAGCCAACATGGCGGCCGCCACTCACGGACCTGAGTAAACAGCCCTTTCCATTGCGGCAGCAGCGAAAGTGAAGCTGCGCCCCTCAGCTCAGCT
>PVJC01001628.1:0-90488 GCA_004026665.1 Murina feae | reverse complement strand
ATATGTCATGAAACAAAAAATTTTAAACACAAAGAAAACTGCATCCAACTAAAGGTGATATACTTTTTGAGCACAGTTACACATAACTGAAACACTTTAACAATTTTCAAATAGTGAATATTATAGTTTTTTGAATATTGCTAATCCAGGGTATGTTCTGATCTGCCTAATATTTAGTTACACGGGTATCACACATAGTGAAATTGTAGAAAATGGATATAAATCGATTACTATCAAGCTTGCCTTCTAATGACCTTGTCCAGAGAAATGACCTTCTTCTAAGTCCAGTTCTTACCACATCCTAGAGCAAGAACTCCCTGATTCTACCATTTTCAGTACACAGAGAAAAAGTGCACATTTGTTTATACAGCATCTATTTTTCCCAGGCATGCAAGAATGGTTGTAAGATAAACATGCAAAAATAAAATGCACTTCTATGTGTACCAAAAAAACAGCCTAGGAATAATCTCTGAGGGAAAGTTTCTGCTAACAATGACAACAAAGGCAGCAAATTTTACAGATGTATGATGTATGTGAATATTTATACATATATGTATGTATGTGTGGATGTACATACACTCTACAAACTGCATATAATCCCAAACAAGATTTCAGAAAGTTTTTTAACTTAACAAATTATTCTAAAGTTTATCTTAAAGAATAACTACACAAACATTTTTTTAAAAAAGAAGAGTGGCAATAGGACCTTATATACCATGACGATAACCAAGATACAATGAGCAGGTCTGATGAGACAGCCCAGAGGGCAGAACAAAAGTTGAGAAGAGATTCAAGTTGTAAGAAATATGTCTCTGATTTGTCTTCATAGAAAAGAAACAGCATGTGGCCAGGCGGCTGCTTAATTTCCCCAGAGAAAACAGGATGCGGGGGTGGGGAGAGAGGATGAGCACTTTATGTGTGGCTGATAGCACCCGTCCTAGGAAGGTTTTCCTAACAAAGAGAGGTGGAAGCAACTAGAGAAGGCTCTAGCCCATTTTTTTAAATAACCCAATGGGAGACAGCAAGGCCTAGGTGACCTATTAGGAAATAGGTGACCAAATATTCTTCAGCCAGTGAGAAACTGGAGGAGGGTCTAAATACATAGGCTATGTTCCCTGCCCTACGTGTGATCCTGTACAATGGGCACCCACTCTCCAGAGTGTCATTAAAAGTCTCATTCTCGCCATGCTTCTGTTTCCTAGTCCATCATTTGAAATTTGAACAGGTGAGCCATTTTTCACAAAGTTCACATCAAAAATGTAAAATGTAGAAATAATGGCTTTTTAAATTGGAAGAGAAGAGAGTAAACTAAGGATAAATATGTTTAGAAGACCTGACTAAACATTTTAGGAAAATGAGATCCTTACCTCAAATCTTACACCAAATTATGATATAGTCATTAAAGGAATGTATGTTTAAAAGTAAAGCCATACATTTACCATAGAAATACAGCTGCAAAAAAAAAAATACAGCTGCATATTAAGAAGACACCATTTTAAGCATGACATTAAACCTAGAAATCATTTTTTAAGTGACTATAAAAATGTCTTAAATTTTCCTAAATTAAAAAATACCATAAACAAATTTTCCAGACAAAACTGAGGAAAAACACTTACCTAATACAGAATATGAAAAACAAAGGGTTGCTATCTTTAACATAAGGAACCAAAAACAAGTACTAAAAGCAAACAACCCAACATAAAGTGGGCAAAGAACATGGGCAGGCAATTCGCAAAATATGATGTTATAGTACACAACGCAATTCACAGAAAAGAAAAAAAACAAACAAAAAATACTCATGGTCATCAATCATATACAAATCTACAATTATATTAGTACTAAAAGATCTGTGAGTTAAAATAGCCATGAGGGACCACTTTCCCCCATCAGTTTAGAAAGTAAACATGAATGATTTTAGCCAGAGCTGGCAAGAACAGAGGAAACCAGGCCCTCCACGCTTACTTCCTATTGGGAACGTGAATTAATGTAATATGCCTTTCCAGAGGGCAATTTAGCAATAGCCATCAAAAGCCCTGAAAGCGTGTTTGCTCTCTAAATCCGCAAGTTTTTATAATCTTATAAGTGCTACTTATAAAGATTTCCTGAGGAAATATTAAACAAGAACAAATACTGCATGCACGCACACAGCTATTCTCTTCAAACGATGCAGATGTGAGTAGGTGTCTATGTTTTCACAGACACTTGGAAAGATGTTCACAACATCATTCAATGAAAAAAAAAGAGAAAATATGACATTATGTTTGGTAACTTTTTAAAACTATGTTTATATATGTTGTTCACATAGAGAAAAATATTTGCAGAGATATGCACACAAATATAATAGTGGGCTACTGCTTCCTGTAAAACTTTCAATGGTTTTTGCTTTCTTTTGTTGACCCATAATTCCTAAGGTTTTTACAATGAATTTTTTACCTGTTAAAGTGAAAAACTACAAGTTATGCTATTGAAAGGAAGAGAGACAGAAGGGAATTGAGTAATTTCAGGCTCAGGAAAGGAAATGAGCCCCAAAATGCTGACAATACCACCACTGTCCACACAGGGAGTAGTGGCCCGGCCTGGCCACCTCTGCCCCCTCCCCTCAATTCCATAAGACCAACTTTCCCTGAACATCAGAAGGAAGTTTAGGTGAGGACAGAAGAGAAATAAAATACAGTCCTTAGTCTCAAGGTGGTTATAATATCCTAATTAAAATAAGACAAGGCAGCAAATACCTTAATATTGTGACAAAGCTTCAAGGGGGTCTAAAGATGAAATTAAGTTTCACTAAGAGGGTCAGGAACTTTTTAAAAAGAAAGCAGGCCAGAATAGGTTCATAACAAAATATGGACAGGAAGTTATGGGCAGGACAGAGCAGGTCACATGGACAGAGATCAGCGTGTGCAAGCACATGAGGCAGGAAAAGATTGAGAGCCATACAGAAGCAGCTAGAAGTCCAGCGTGGCCAGGGCATCAGTCACAGGGGAGACAGTGTCGGAGACAGATTTGGGACCAGACAGAACACGGGTTTAAGCAAGGAGTTGGAACTTTGAAAGCAAAGGGTGTTCTAGGGCCAGGACTCAGAACCTGGAAGGCCGAACACGGCTCTTCCCTTTATAGGAGCTGAGATCAAGTAGTAATTTCTGTCCCTCAGAAACTGCCCAGACTTGAAGGCCTGGGAAGGGCTGAACAGACTCGTTCTTTTATCAGGTCAATTAGAGCCATCTGCAAAGTAATTAATGTTAACAGCAGGAGACGATGGCCAGAGCCCAGCTAAGATACCAAGAAAAGGCCTTTCCGCATGTAAAAACCTGTAGCTTTAACTTTCCTTCACTCATTCAATTAATGGCTGGGGACTGAATGGGAGAAAAACAGTGAAGCAAATGAGAATCAAGGAAAGATGAACAAAGATTCAAGATTGCTTTGCTTTTTACTTCAATATTTCCATTTGTTTAAATATCTTTATTGTAAATCAGAGATGTTTGTCCTAAAACTTGTTACGCAAATGCTAGTACGAACTTTGCAATTTTATGCTGTTTTAATAAAGAGTTAAGATTTGTATAAAATAACTACAATTGTCTTTTGTGTGCTCTTTTCCCATCTTTCACCCCACCTAGGTAGCTAACCTTTTGTCTCCTGCTGCCACAATCTGAGCATGCGTGGTATCTCCTGGCTGAACTGAGACCCAAATCTTCTGCAGAGTAAGTCTCAGGAGACGACAGACTAAAGACAAAAGCCTGCACAGCCTTATAAAGGAAGAGGCGCTTGAAGTTGTCATTGCACTAAGGTTTCTCTGTACTAAGCAAAGACAAAGCTATGCAATTATGGTACCCTTCATACATATAACACAGGCACATTTAGAGGTAACCGCAGTCTTCCTAAATATTAGAAATGTTTAAAAAAATTATCCCAATCTAGCAATTAGAGACATATCAAACCAATATGGCAGGTAAGAGCACAACAAAAAAAAAAAGGAGGAGGAAGAAAAAGAACTTTTTAATTTTTTCAAGCAAGTACAAAATGATTATCATACAAAATGGCACCAATTTTTTTAAATTACCATTTAGAAAAAATGATCTTCAAACTTATTCCACCTTCTGAGAACATTTATTAGAAAATTATTCACTGAGCCTTTGTGTTTTTTTTTTCAAAGTCATAGTGTGCCTAAAGGCTAATTTGTCCAACCAAAGAGAATTTTTCATTCTCCCAAATTATGTGCCACTTCAAAATAATAATAAGGTAACGGACTTTTGAAAATGACAGAATTTATTGGAAAAACTACCATTCATCTTGAGCTTCTCTGGAAAAGGGCTCTCTTCCAACCAGTGTGCGTTTCAGATTCGATGTGGTTTATTGGAGCACTAAGTGGGCCTTTTCCGTTTTGCTCAGTTACAGCCTCAGTCACGGAAGAATGCCTGAACTAAGCAGGCAGCCAGAGCCATTGGTTTGGTGAATGAATTAACATAAATTAATGAATAATCAGGTAAACAGGAATCAAGAAATCCAATTCCTAGCCTTTCTCTGGCACTAACCATCTCTGACATTGTGGAGCAACTTTTCTTCCTAATAAGAACACTAAATTATAGAATGCCTAAAGAAACTTCCAACTCTAGCATGGTGAATGTGAGCATGACTGCCACCATCTCCTATCCTAAAAACATACCCGTGCTAAGCTGGAACTCGGGGGCTACTCCTGCACACATCCCATCCATTTGCTATGGGCTTTGTCAAATAATCAACTCTCCCTATACTGGGCCAGTATACTGGGACTTCAGGTCGACCCCTTCCAGATGGTGCTGAAAGAACAGTTCCATTCATGGCTCCATATGTACTGTACAGAGCTTTTTATAATGTTTTTCTAATTCTACGTATTTCTCTGTACCTCAACCAAAAAAAGAACACCTCAATTCTAAGGTGTGAAGTAATAAACTCTTTCTACACATTAGGTTAATAAAGAACGGAAAGCATTTTCAAAGAAACTAATCTGAGAGCTAATGATCAAGGTCTGCTAAAGCCACATTTGTGTTAATACCAACTTATTTAAGCAGTGTGTTGAAAACCAGACAACCCAACTACAAAACCATTACTTCACTGTAACTAATAGTATTCCAAAATTTAAAGACATACTAACATGCTTTATCATAAAGATACGAAAAATCAAAGGTAACAGAAAAATAAGTACTTCTGATAAGTAGCTTACGATAAGCAAATTTCATGAGATGTCATATCACTTTGAAAAACATGTATAAAACAGTGATTACAGGTTACCAACTTAATCTATTTCAGTCTAATTATACAACCTGGACATTTTGTGTAATACAACAATTGAATTTTCATCTTTTAAATGCCACTCACATCATTAAGTTATTTGTATTTGATTTTCTAAATGTATCTTTAAAATCTTTTTAAATAATTTATAGGTAGACACCTTCCTTCTCTTTTAATGTATATAATGTCCCAGTAATCAAATCAAATCAATCGTGGTAGAAAAAAAAGCAGATTTATAAATCAGATTTTTAAGACGATTTCTATAAATGAGCCTTTCCTCCAGCCAGATAATTTTCATTAAATTGTCTATAAACTTTAAGCCCATGTAGACAATCTTATCCATTCACCATTAAAATGCCTCTCACTGTTTGGACCAAAGCAAAACTTTTATAGGACTCTAAAAGCAGCCAAATCCCAGGGAGACTGACACAGAAAAAAAGGAGAAATTAATCTATTTAGGTCCTTTTAGAGAAACTATTTTTAGTTTCACCTTAAAACCAGGTATTTTTAGAACCCTAGTGGAAACTGTAATAATTATATGTGATCTATAATGGCAAATTCACTGAGTATCAATAGTAAGTGCCAGGATCATTAGTGGGTAGGAATGGCGATGATGGGGAAGGAGAAACATCCTTCATATGTGAATTAATTCATATCTGAGAAAACCATACCAGGGTGAGTAACTTGCAATAAGATGGAAAACAAAGTGGACTACATTCAGAGAAAAATTCAGAACCTAGTAGTCTGGTAGAGTCAAAGCTCTAGGTCAGAGAATAATCAGCAGTTGAAATATATGTAGAGGCTAGAGGTCATATCAGCAGGTAAACATCAAACAAGAAAATGAGGTTCTCCAAACTCCCATCCCACATAAAGGGCAGGTACTATGTTCTTGGTGTTGTTGCCTACACAGAGGGGGCATTCTAATGCAGTTTTGTTGATGATGAGTCAATAACCCAGGAAACTCAGAAGAAACAAACGATGAGACAAGTTGGCACATCACACTCCACTTCAAGGAATCCATGGGAAGCTGAGGGTCCTGCCAGCAGAACTTAGCCCGTAGGTAAGCAGGGTGGGGCCTCAGACAGGACTGGCAGAGGCAGGTAAAAAGCTCTGAGACTCAGACCACTTTCTGTCTCTGTCTCACAGATAAGTTTCCATGAAGTCAAAAGCCAATCCCAAGGAAGGTCTAGCTGAAAGAAGAATGGAGCATGGGAGCAGACGGGAGAGGATGATTACTCTAAGAGCTGTCCTCATTATAATTTCAACAACTACCTAGAACTTTTTGAAAGGTGTGTGTGTGTGTGTGTGCACATGTGTGTGTCATTTCTTAATGGACACAGTAAGACATGGGAATACTGCTACAGTATTTTCTCAAGGATCAGGAGTCAATGAGGCAAACAGAAATTGGGTGCTCTCAAAATGGCAGAACAAAATAGGACATTTCTAATCATTTCTTATACATCAGACAAGAGAATGCTAGGTGACAGTGCACTGAATATTTTCATTGTATATTCTGAACCTTTCATTTTAGCCTAATTCTAATTTCAGTGAGACAGCACAAACAGCTGGACCCTTGTAAGGACTGTTTATTCTCTTCACAATCTTAAACACATTTTTCCTTCTATAGCATACAAGGATTAAACATGCTTCCACCTCTTTATTTTCTTCTGAAAATTTGTTATGCTCTATTTTTCAATCTGAACGGTGGGTATAGGTGAATGTCCACATTTATATTATTCTTTGAACTGTAAAAACACATTCCTACTCTTTTATGTGTATAGTTCATAATTTTAATGAATTAAAGGAAAAGGAACCCCAAACATCTATAACTAATAGAAACAGAAGAGCTCAGTATAATTCTGACATTAAAAATTTTGAGACAAACTGAGCCAGAAATGGACCAAGGAAAAGGTATCTAGCATGGGAAAGCTATCACTACCAAGACCAGAGGGGGAAAACTCTAAAGCATATGTGGGAGGTGAAAAGCACAGAGAGAACAAAAGGCAAAGAACTTTCTTGTACTCTTAAAATAGTAGGCTTATTAGGCCATTTTTAGACTACAGTTTCATGCAGGAGCCCATTTCTATTAAAAGAGTAAAGCTTAGAAAGGGAAAAGTTCTTGGGATATACCAAAATATGAAAAAGAAAAGTACAGAAATGTAGCAAACTATAATATTCCTAACAGGATTTGAGCTATATGTGATTTTATTTTCAAAATATTTAACTCTCAAACTACAGAGTTAAAGAAACAAAAGGTTAAAGGGGTGAGACAAACATAACCCTTCCACACACACTGATTTTCTGTGGAATTATACTAAAACAGTGAAGAATGTGGGTGGTGAAAGGTTAACTAAACCTCATAGAGAGCACTGTCACCGCAAATAACTGGTTTCAAAACAAAATGGCAGCCCTGGCTGGGTGGTGCAGTTGGTTGGAGCACTGTCCCAAGCACCAAAAGGTGGTGGGTTTGATTTCGTCAGGGCACATACCCAGGATCCAGGTTGGACACCTCGGTCAGAGTACACACAGGAGGCAACTGATTGATGTTTTTCTCTGTGTCTCTCTCTGTCTCTCTGTCTCTCTTTCGCCCTTCCTCTCTTTCTAAAATCAATAAAAACATATCCTTGAGTAAAGATTTTAAAAAATGGCAGGTGATACCATCTCATACCCTTCAATAGACAAACCTAAAGTCTTTTAACTTTTAAAAAAGAAATCCTTGTTTTCAATAACCAAAACTGCCATGACTGGAAAATACCAATCTCAGTTGTTTTCATAATCACTTACAAACATTTATAATTCTTAATGCATGCAACTGTCTTCCCTATCTCACTCCCACATCCTCCCATTGTTTATAAGATTCATTTGTACACAGGAAGAGTGGAATTTGTGGATGACACCACCAACAGTGAGTTTAAGAACAAGAAAGAGCTGGTTGCAACTATACCAACGTAGACTCACATTATACAATACAAGCCATGTCTATGTTATATGCTCAACAAGGTAAGACCTTTTTCAGACTTCCTATTTTTCATCAAGAAGACTGTATTACATTGTTAGACATTTAGAACACCCAATAATTCTGAAAATTGGATTGTTCTTAGAGTGTTTTCACATGCATGCTCAGAAGGTCAGATCAATATTATAAATTGCTCTATTTTTATGCACAATGTTTAAAATTCTGTGGCCATGTAATGACATTTAACAGCCCTTTTGGATGACTAATAGTATCTCAAACCAGAGGATACCATTGAGATGACTAATAATTTAAATACCCACATTAAGCTGCAACCCCAAATCAAAAAGGGCTGAGTGAAGCAACAGCATAACGAGCTTTCTTCCTTTTTTATGTGCCTCAAGCCTGATCCTCCTATATTCTTAATTAGAAAGGAATATTAGTTTGTTTATCCTTTAAAAGGATATTAAACAAAAAAAATTAAAAAAAAAAGAAAACACACACACACAAAAAAAAAAGAAATTAAGCTGTAAACACTTTAATAAGTTCACAGTTTATATGCAGAAGAGAACTTGAGTTAAGTCAAGCCTGAAGTTTGTATAATTATTGAAACAGGAGGGAGGCTGGTGGTGATATTGGCTAGAGTAGGTTAAATGGTACAAAGACCACATGAGTTGATGTGTAAGTGGTTAATAAGGCAAAGAAGATAATTATCAAGGAGGTGAAATTCAAGAGAGAATGTTGCAGTATGTTTGAGAAATTGTTAAACCTTGTTAAACCTCATATTGCTAAATTATATTTATAATGGCTGGTAGTGTGTATTTCAAGCTGAAATAGGTTGACCCAAAACATTAAAAAATCAAGATAGTACTCTTCAGCTCTACAAATATACTTCAAATGTTCTCTTATTTTTGTGTCACAAATTTTGAAGTAAATATATAAAAGGAGGAATGAAAAAAAAGATATTAAACAGGTTGTTTTAAAAGTTAATTCTATTTTTTTATCACATAACCTCAGATAACATCCATGTGGATATCAGTTCTCTTTAGTCTTTTATCTGGATTGTAGATACTGCATCATTCTCTAGAGTTGCCTAAATTTCACCACAGGTGTCATTGAAAGAATGATCTTAATACCCTCAATCCTTATCATCTCTATCTAGTTTCGGATAACTCAGCGGAAGTTACTAGACCCTCATTATCACCAAGTCATCCTTTCTATAAGTCCAAGACTACTGCCACAATAGCATACCCAAGAGAAGTAGTGCATAATGGTCAAATATTTCCAAAGACTGGAAATGGTTCCCTCCCTCTCATTTTCCAACTTTGACTACCATCAATTTTTTCCATGTTCACATTCCTGATGTATATAAACTCTTCATAAATAACAGGAGGATAAACAATAGATTAATTTTTTAAAAAACTATTAAACTATTAATTTAAAAAAGCTCCCCAGAATATGAACAGGTCAAAAGACCTTTCAGAGGTGATGTGAAGGAGATGAAAATGCCAACTCTTGCTCACCACACAAAGCTCAAAGGAAGCTCTGCAATAATTTCCACAGAGGATTTACATATCACATCACAAGGAAACAGAGGAAATGGTCAGATAAATACTGCTCTATGGCCCCCCGCCCCCCAAAAAATTACAGAAATGACCTCTTTTTTAAAAGGAGCTCAGAGAAAGAAAATAAAAAGAATAGACTAAGATGGAAAGAAAATTAGCAAAGCTGGGGGGGGCGGGAGGAGCATTACAAAGATGCAAATCAAGTTGGAAAAAGAAAAAACAGGAATCAATGATAAAATGACAGAGATGACACAGAAGGTAGCATATACACATTGTTGATTTCTTGCAGATCAGAAAGAAACACATGGAAGAGGAAAAACAGGCAAAAACACAACATGTATCAAAGAAAGACTTGAATTTTCAGTTCAAAAAGGCAAACCACGTTCCTGGAAAACTTTTTAAAGCACCATTAACACTAAATAGTGTAATCCTGGGTAAGTTGCTGATAAGGAAAAACCACATAATCGTGTAAGGCGGGGGGGAAAGCTCTCTAAAGAGGGAAAACTAGGTTGCCTCAAGCTCATTCGCAACAATTCTCAACACTCCAACACAATCCCCATAAAGTCCTAGGCAAAGTATGATGCCAAAATTTCATATCTAGCCAAGTATATGCTCTTCGAGTACAAGAATAATAAGTACTTTCAGGCATTCAAGAATCATGAAATATAATGCCCTAAAATCTATCTTGAACAATATATTTTTCAGTTAATTCCAGGCAAGCAAAATACAAATAATCCAGGAAGAATGAAGAGAATGTTGAAAAAGGACTCGTGATGGGCACGAAATCCCTTAAGAACTGATGCTCATTATGGGAACTGACCAACATACAAATGTTATAAACCTTGACAATGTAAAGAAAAGTATTATAACACAGGGAAGGAAGAAGGTAAGAAGAAGTAGAAGTATGTTAATTTTTCTTCACTCAAATACACAATCTAGTTAATGATTACGAATAATATTCTTCACAACTTTATTGGGACTTCTTTTTTTTTTAGCAAGTAACATCGCATGTGATGAAGAAATACTCATCTGACCTTCATCAGTTCCTTTAATTTCTCTCGTTTCTTTGAAAATTTGCATCCTTTTGCTGATAATTCTGAAAGTGAAAACCAGATCTAAACCATCATTGTTAGAAACCTTAGTTTGCAAATATATACCACTTGCAAATTCAATAACTGGAAAGTTTGATGGTCCCTTCTTCCTCAGCAAGTCACATGGCTCCACCACATCTGAAGAGGAAACCTTATGGGAATCATTTGGTATTTAATAGCTCAAAACCTACGTTCTCAGTCCCAGAAGATGCATCTTATTTCTAATATACTCATTCTTCTTTTCACTTAATCTTTACTATTGAAATAATTTGAAATATTTAGGGACAAAGTGTACAAAGCATTACTCAAATGGATAGCTACCTTTATAAAGGTATCCTGTTACAAAATAATACCTCTTTATATATGTATATATATATTTTTTTCCAGGCTTCAGATTCCCAAGCCTTGTCTGTGAAATCACTATTTTAAAGGCAGGACATCTCTTAGCCTTGACTAGAGAGGACCTCAAGTCTTCATTCAAGGTTACTAAATCTTGATTTGCATAAAATGCTAATAATTTTGGTTATTTCTCTTTCTGCAACATTAAGAAGCAACAATATAGTAAGAGCGAGGCTGAAAGGGCAGGTTCCCTGACAGCAAAAGTTATAGCCTACAGCACGGAAACAGACACGAGATCTATTATACAGCTGGTCAACCAGGCGAAACAATAACCTTGAATATTTTTTTAAAGTTAAATTATCAAACAAACAGGAAAACATTTAACCCATTTTAGAAGAATTCTTTCAAAAATGACTCTTTACTATATCAAGGAATAAGCTTTAGTTACCTGGAAACCCCACTTAATATAAAACAATCCAATTCCCAGCAACCTTATATAAATGAAAATTCACAATACAAGACCTTTAAAAAATAGCCTGGTATAGGTTTTAGGAGGTGGGGGGAAAATAGGTCAAAATTTACATAGTTTCAGCAAACATAAATGTGTAAGTGGAACTGTGATAATTTTGAGTGGTTCTAAAATAGAACCTTACTATAGTTTTCAATCAAGTGCTTCCATGAATAAAAAAATAGAAAATAAGAGACTGCTTGGAAACCCTTACCCTAGCCATCAAAAAGGCCAAGACTAGAATCAACTTATGACAGGATATTTGCAAAAGATTATTAATGGGCAGGAAATAGAAAGTGCACTTTGTTGAAGTGTCTATTATACCTGTTAAGTGTCTATTATACATGCCGATCTCTTTCACATTCCGCACCTTGCTGAGGCCTCCCATCAGTTTCAGGCTACAGTTTAATAAACTGAGGCTCAGAGTAATTCTATGATTTTCCCAAGTGGCAGACTCAGAATGCCATAAACCTAAATCATATTTTTCACCATACCACAGGATTAATTTATCCATCACCCAAGTACCAACTGCCCTCTACCTAGAGTCAGGCATGGTTCCAGGTGCTGAGGGACCATGTATTCCTTCATCTCTCTTCCTTTTCTCACCTCTGTCTCCTCTCAACCAACCTTCAGACAGTGCCTTTTTATCTCATTTATTGTAAGAAATCACCCAGCCCGGTTGGCGTGGCTCGTGGTTGAGTGTCGACCTATGAAACAGGAGGTCGTGGTTCAATTCCTGGTCAGGGCATATACTTGGGTTGTGGGCTCCATTCCCAGTGTGGAACCTGCAGGAGGCAGCCAATCAATGATTTTTCTCTCATCACTGATGTTTTCTTCTCTCCCTCCCCTTTCCTCTCTGAAATCAATAAAAACATATTTTTTAAAAAACAAATCATCCACATAAACTTTATTCTTATCCCACAGGTACTAGTCCCTCTCTTGGTATATGGCATGACCCCTTACCTTTAAATAAACATAAATACAATTCTGCAAAGTGAATATGCTTATCTTTTTTAATTAAGCTAACTTTTCAAATTAGCACCATGACAACATCAGACAACACAGTGCACTGGAAGAAGAAAACTCCATTTCCCTGAGAATCAAAGTAGCTTGACCAAATTAATGCAACCCCAAGGGAGCTAATTTATGCTGCTTCACCTCATAAGATTTAATCTTATATTTCTGAAATCATTATCCAATAAAAATAAGCAATTAGCTTCCCAACACACTGAGAATAACTATGCCTGGAGGGGGGAAAAAGTCACTTGGTCCATCCCACAAATGAATGGGATCTAAATACTCCACTGAGCATCATTCTTTGCTCAAGAGTAGACCAGGGCAGGCTTTCCGCAGGGCAGTTCTGCAGTATTTCATCAAATTAAGTATATACCTGCCCTATCAGTCCAGCTCAGACTAATTTGTTGCTTTTTAATGTTATAGCCAGAAAAAGAAATAACCAAATTTATTAGTATTTGATGTAAATCAATATTTAGTAACCTTGAATAAAGACTTGAGGTCTTCCCTAACCAACTGTAAGAGATGTCCTGCCTTTAAAATAGTGATTTTATAGACTCCATGAGCTTTTTTGCCTTGTGTCCTGGATGCTGCTTCTGGGTATATGTAGCAGAGAAATTCTTACACCTGCACATGGGCAATGAACGGGTTTACTGGTCTATTACAATATGGATTGTGATTGCAGATACCCAAAAGGAATCCAGATTTCTCCCTATGGGGAAAAAAACGAAGAGTGCTGGGTACACTGCAAAGGGCCTCCTCAGATATAATGGACTGGAAGTATACAGTTAACGGCATAGATCTTTAAATGCTGTGCTGAGTAGAGATCTATAGCATAGCACTATTTAGATATAATAAAAATATATGTCCCAAACTATAATATCTATATTAATAAGAACACATACAAATAAAAGATCATGTAAGACACTTTGGGACGGCTGGCTCATTAGGACAGAGGTGGGGAATTCAGAGGGAGACTGGAAATGACAAGAGTGAAAACATTACACAATATTGAGGCCTTGCCCAGACCAGTGAGAGAACGTGCCATGAATGAGAAACATGATGAATGGCCTGAATGTTTGTGTCATAGCAACCACCTGAAGTTCATGTGAAAATTAAAGGGATATCAGTCATAATCACACAAGTATGGCATGCTATTTACAAGTGCTCGACTTCTTTCCTACTGTTCTTCAAAGTTCATGGAAGATACTGATTTTTACCATTGTTATTTGTTTACACAGTAAAGATTCAATAAACAACATGCTATTGAAAAAAATATGCTTTTCCTTAGGAAGAAAATGTTTAAATCCTGAAAACACAGAGGAGACATTTTGCTAGCTCACAGGTAACACAGGAGAAAATAACTACGACGACTCATAAAATGTTTTTACATAAAATCAGAAGGTGACATGCTTTGAACAAAGACAATAGCCAAATTCTTAGCTAACTTAAAGGGCACACACTATATACGGATGCCTGCTGTGTGAATGCAAAAAGAGAACTTTCAATCAGATTTAAATGGTGGGTGTGTTAATAATAATAAATACAATAAATAATAAATCTAGAGGTATGCTATTGTATGCTGATGGTTTTTAAATTATTTTTCTATTCACCACCATTACTCTCCCAAAAAAAGGGAAGTTAATGTGGTTTTGATAGTATTCTTCTCAAGATAATCAGATCAGATACAGATTAATTTTTGGCATCAAATTTCATTTTTAAATAGCCTAAATTTTTCTCCAAAAAATACACTTAAAATATGTATAAGTTACTGCATTTCAATTCTAACCAGAATGCTAAAATATTTTTTATATTTCAATGCAATTTTAAAAATAAAACTATATTTAACACATTGGGTTTCATATCTATTAATGGGTAGTTATTTATTAACTGTTTTATAGACTGTATCAAGTTCATCTGTAATTATCTATACTAATAAAAGGGTAATATGCTAATTAGAGCTGATGTCTTCCAGACGTCCATCTGGACAGTCACAGTGGCTGTGTGGCCTGGGGCTCAGGCAGCTGCAGTGGGGTGATGGGGGCGGCGCTTTCCCCTGATCAGCCTGGTCACCTCCCACAGAGGGAGGCCACACTATTCATCAGTAGGACAGCACTGAGGGCTCCCAGACTGTGAGAGGAGGAAGGCTGGGCTAAGGGAACCCCCACCCCTAGTGCACAATTTTTTGTGCACTGGGCCTCTAGTGTATATTACAAGACAGTATAAGTTCATCTATAAAACATAATGAGACAGCAAAAATTTGGCAGAATTCAACCTGAAATTGCTCTCACCTTGCAGAAAGTTCTTACAGACTTCAAAATACCATTTTTTAAACTGCAAAAAAGCTTCTACTGTTTCATGGCACTGAACACTGGCAGGAAGAAACTATAAATAACTTGTAACATGCTTAAAAAATAGTACTTTTCAAGTATTGGAAAAATTCTTTTCATAACTTTTCAGTCTTTTCTACTTAGAAAATTACCTATATTTTCATCTTGTGTTCTAGGTGAACACCTGGGAAGAGAATCTTGGCTATTTCAGGGGACAGGGAGACAACAGAATCTCAGGGCAGGAAGTCTCCATAAGCGAGTGACTTGTAAGTACAAAACTCAGACTGGAAGGTAAAAGAATTACAGAAAGACAGAAAAAAAAGGACTTGATGAGTCAGCACAGTCTGAGAATCAGCTACCTTAGGCCTAGTGTGCCCTGGAAAACCGTAGAAAACTACTCAATGGGGACAAGAAGAGATTTAAGAGTCAGCCAGGAAGTGGCCCTGTGTGATGTTTAACCCAACTTCTCATTATTCAAAGGAACCTCAGGGGAGAAGCTGCAAGGTGTTCGTGGAGTCAGGGACCAAATACACAAACATGGGTGTAATAATTTTCATTCCGGTGTCAAAATTAAAGCTCTTTTAATAAAATCTGCAGCCTCTTCCAAATTCATGGTGGAAATTCAGAAGTTATTCACTTTATCCAAGTCAAAAAAAGGTGGGGAACTCACCTAACTCAGCCCCGTTTAACACGGTACAAGAAGCAAGTGCTTTACAAAAGAAACTTCTTAAACTAAGAAAAGGCCCAGAACGAGAAATACTTTGCAATGCCATCCAACTCTCAAAGATAATTTAGATCATGCTTTCTTTGAATATGAAAACATCTTTTTAAAAAAAAAAAAAAAAAAAAGGAGAGGTTGCTACATTCAAAGCCCTAAATCAAAAGTGTGAAGATGACAGGGGAGTTACGGTAGGAGGAAAAGTGTGGCAGGTATGTACCCCGCAGCTAATCACAGACTCGCCTCACAGGGCAGATGACGACAGATCTAGCACAAACCCTTCCTCTCAAGTTCTTGGGCTTCCGTTTATGCCAAGAGTAGAGCAAAGAGAAGACAAAGGAGAGGACAGGGACATCCATATTGCACCACTAAATACATCGCTACAGTGCTGTTGTCCATCAAATTATACCAAGAGAAACATTCTGGTTTGATTCCAGAATCTGCATCATCCACTGTGTCAGAGGTAAGTCTCTGTCACATAAAAGGTTCTGTTTCCTTCCTAAAGGCCGTTTTTCATAAATGTAGCAATATCATCAATAACCAAGCACCTGCACATGCTGAGCAATACTTAAGGATTTGTGGGATTTTGTACTTTGAGGACCGTGTAATTTAATTACTACTTAAAGTGACCTTCAAGGAAAGAGCCTAAAAGACTGATTTCCTTTTGGTGCTAGATATAGCTCTAGATATGATGAGTACAGTGCTACGAGTACTAGGCACTCGCATTAGCATCTGACCGAGGCATTAAGCAAGCCATATACATGGGCCTTACAGGAAGAAAGAAGAATTTCCTGCATATAAGACAGAAAAATAATAATGTTTCAAACAAGTCATATAGCATTTTAATTACAGAAAGTACCTCCAAGCAGCCTATCTTGAGGAGAGCTGTGAAATCAAAACAAGGAATATGTAGTAGAGTGTTTGTGTACAGGAAACGTTTATTGCCTATAATCTGCAGACTTGGAAACCTTGTCTCAAACTGTTTTTATGGAAAAGAATAGTTAATTGTATCGTGCAGTTTGCTCATTTTTTATGGTTCACCAAATCAAAAAGCACAGAAAGAACCAAGGTGTTCAAAGCTGGATGGAAAGGTAGATTATTTACTTCTGAAAGTAGCGCCCTCACTCAGTGTTTACACACTGAGGCATGAGTACATTAATGATTTCACAGAAGCAGAGTTAACTAACCCTTCCAAAGGAAAAAGGGCACGTATGCATTTTTAACCTCAGGAAAATGAGTACTTCATTTTTCCAGCTCATAAAACTGCTCCTGGCTATTAGGTACCAGTGAGAAAAGCAATGCGAAATAACTACCCTGTATCAACAACCCATCACTCTTATATATCCAGGAACCATTCCATATGAGATATTGACTTGCCAGTAAAAATAAATGAGTGCTCAAGAGTTAGTGCCCCCTATCCCATCTAAAAGTATTGAAAGTAATTCATCCTTGAATTACTCATCCTTCAAAGCTCAGCTCAAAAATCTCTTCTCGTGTAGCTTTCCTTGATCTCACCCTAAATTGTGGTCTTCTTAAAGAGACTACAATTCATTCTCTGTTTCCTCATAATTGAGCATAGTGCAGAGGATGGAGGGGGGGAGGATGAGCAAGTGCTAATAGTCATGTACAGAACCTTTTGCCATTGTCTGAAGCTCTAAAGAGCAAGGCATCTCCTTAGGGTCAAGTACCAAGTCAGTTAGCGCTTAATAACTAAGTATCCTATATAATAAAAGGGTAATATGCAAATTGATCCTAACAGCAGAACAACTGGGAATGACTTGTCACTATGACACACACTGACCACCAAGGGGCAGACGCTCAATGCAGGAGCTGCCCCCTGGTGGTCAGTGTGCTACCATAGGGGGCGCTCTACTCAGCCACAAGCCAGGCTGATAGCTGCCAGTACAGCGGTCGCGGTGGGAGCCTCTCCTGCCTCCTCAGAAGTACTAAGAATGTCCGACTGCAGCTTAGGCCTGCTCCCTGCTGGCAAGTAGACATCCCCCAAGGGCTCCCAGGCTTCCAGAGGGATGTCAGACTGTCAGCTTAGGCCTGATTCCCTGGGGAGCTGGCCTAAGCCAGTAGGTGGACATCCCCCGAAGGGTCCCAGACTGCAAGAGGGCACAGGCTGGGCTGAGGGACCCCTGAGTGCACAAATTTTTGTGCACCGGGACTCTAGTTAACAATAATGAGGAAAAGTCTCTGATGCAATTAAGTCTCTAAGAAATTCTAGGGATTTATAAGAGACATAGTCTTGTCCTTGTGCTATGAGGTCCTTCTGTTCCCACAGTTTAGTCTATTACCTGTGAAGTCATTTGGGCAAAAAGGAAAGGAGGGAGAAATGAAATGTATATTCCACAATGTGTTAGAGATTTTCAGCCTCTTATTTGAAAAATATTCCATAAGAAAGACAAATGTGTTTTTAATTTTAAAATTATTTTAATTGAAGTGAGGAATTGAAACTTTGGGCAGAAATGGTCTTATAGAAAAGCCTATATAGATTGTTTTGTTTTAAAGCACAATCGAAACACAAAAGCACATGGATATCATGGAAATTAAATTAGAAATAATCACTTAAAGAGAAGACTTTTATAAATACATCATAATAAAACATAGTTAGAAATTTAATTTAATAATTTTAACAAATTGGGGAAATGATTCTATATGATGAGTCTAGTCTATAAGTCATCAAAAAAAAAATGGTTCTGGCCCTGGCTGGGTGGCTCAGTTGGTTGGAGCATTGTCCCATGTACCAAAAGGTTGTGGGTTTGATCCCCAGTCAGGGCACATACCTAGGTTGCGAGTTCCAACCCTGGTCAGGCCATGTACGGGAGGCAATCAATCAATATTTCCCTGTCTCTCTATTTCTCCCTTCTCCTCTCTCTCAAATCAATAAAAACATATCCTTGGGTGAGGATTTTTTTTTTAATGGTTCAAGAAATAACACAATTCCTATTGGCAGCAGAATTTAATAAATTATTGTTTGGGACTAGATTTATGCCCGGAACAGGAATAGTAAAAAGTTAGCAAAATATAAAAAAGGGAAATAATACAAAATTTATTTCTCTAAGGCCCAATTTTGTAGAGTTTTTCAAACATGACTTCAGTGGGATTGTTACTGTTGTGATGAGCTAGTTACTAACAATAGGAAGGAGCAAAAGGGAGGCCAGACATTACAGACACGTCATTTGGGCAGCTTCACCAGGAAGCTGCAGCTTCACACTCCCCAGGGAAAGCCGGGTTCACTCCTTGAAGAACACTGGGGAAGGAGTCCAACAGAGGGAAGATGACTACATGGGCAGTAAAGTTGGCGTGACATAGGGAAGATGCCTGTCAGTCAAACCTGGGAACAGAGAACACTGACCAGAGCAGGCAGAGCCACTTCAAGCCCATGAAAATTTGGGAATACATAATCCCCCAACAAAGGAGTTCGCTCTCTTGGCTCTTGGCTCCCTTGCTCCTCTGGCTTTACTCCTGCCCATGTTCCCTACATAGCCATGCGGCCTTAAGGACCCCACACGCAACGGACTGATGGACTGCAGCTGAGAACACTTAGCTAGCTTGATGCTGGATTGGACTGTGCAGAGATGGAATGGAAACTCTGGGCAATGGTTTTAATACTAGCTCTGCTGAAAGCAAAATGGGACTTTTTCCCTAGTGGGATGGAGGGAAACAGGACCTTGGAACTCAAGGGTTTGATTCCATGGAAATAAAGCTTTCTACCACATCTCATCCTCCCGTGCAAGTCTCAGAAAAAAATCCTTTTCTTGTGACATCACAAGAATCCAACTTCCCCCAGCAACCGATGGGGACATGGAGAGCTCCCCACTTATAACAAGGTTACTTCATCACTGAAAAATGTCTCAACTCCCTGAGTTCTGATCCCGGTTCTGTGTGGTTTTATTAATTTCTCCAAGGCTGTATTTTCTCCCACTCCATGCCTCACCTCTCTTGCTTAGGCTCTCACAATCTCTAACCCTCAAACCTTTGTCTGGCCAAATCTTAAGCTTTAGTCTGAGCTTAGACATTTAGCTCCATAGACACTTAGTTTCTTATTCATTCCCACCCTCTCATGAGGGATAAAAGACCACCACAAACTTCTAAGTATAATTTAAATGCCTGTAGAGCTGTCTTTTTCCCTGCATTGTTCTGTAAGCTGCATGAGGGAAGCATTTCTCTCTGGCAGCTTCAAGAGTGTCTGGCATTTAGCTGGTACTCAATAAACATTTCTGAAATAAAAAAGTGTTTGGAATGGTACATAAAAGGCTTCAATCAATGGAAATCTATCGATCAATCCACTGAGGTTAGAAAGAGCTTTGTGCATTTGGCTTTCACAGAAGGTCAATATGAGAAGTCCATTTAAGTAACATTCTGGTCATTCACAAAACCATGTTTATGGACATTAACCATTATGCTACTGAATGTATTCCTACATCGAACTGAAGAGATAAATTTCTCCTGGATAGGAAAACATTTATCTCTCTAGACAGATCAACTTCTTTTATCAGATAATGGGAATTATATATACCCCAGTATGTGGTCTTCTTCACTTAACTGTCAGAAAAATAAGATCTAAGTTCAGTAACTACTGTAAATAACTCATTTACAGATGCCTAGATACACCAAATCCTGTATAATTTTCAATATTTTGCCATGATTAACTTCTGCTGCAATTTTTATACATTAATTTGTCTTCAAAAGACCAAGAGTTCCGAAGAATGAATCAAGTTCAAGTTTTTTTTTTTGTTTTTTTTTGTTTTTTTTTTTAAATATATTTTATTGATTTTTCACAGAGAGGAAGAGAGAGGAATAGAGAGTTAGAAACATCGATGAGAGAGAAACATTGATCAGCTGCCTCCTGCACACCTCCCACTGGGGATGTGCCCGCAACCAAGGTATATGCCCTTGACCGGAATCGAACCTGGGACCATTGAGTCCGCAGGCTGACGCTCTATCCACTGAGCCAAACCGGTTAGGGCAAGTTCAAGTTTTATTCACCTATATTCTGCATTGGGATAAACACCTGCAAAGCATCACTTTTAATCCATCAGTCAAGAAATAGTCTTTTAATTCACTATATATGTCTTTATATCCTAAATTAAATAAATAGTACAATGGGATCTCATTGACAATTACGTAGCTTTGATTCTGCTAGAAATTCTTAATGCCTTTCTTTTTCTCCTTGGTGCTAGAAGCTAGAGCCACAGACTCTCCCTTTCTAGGCAATCAATTTTCTCATTTGAAACTTAGTGACTCTCCTATGGCCCTATGGCCCTCCTATGGCCCTCCTGATTCCTTCAGCCTGGTGTTTAACTTCCCTGGGTCTCACTCATCCACAGTAATTATTATCAACAGGCGGAAGGGCATGGGGGTAAGGAAGTCACTTACTGCAGGTAAAAGCAAACATCCACTGCCCTTCACCACCCAAAACTTATACGAGATCTGGTCCACCTATAAAAATCAAGACTCATGCATGAACACCAATGGTTTCATAGTCATTTTATTTTTACTGCTTCTGCTATTATTATGGTTTATATTATTATAAAGGTCATTATCAAACCATTCAGATACACTATCCCCCTTCCCCCAAAATAGAACTAGAACCTATTTAGGCAATCCTTAGTTTATTATAATTTTTTTCAAGAGTTTCTGGACCTGATCTACCAGCATAAAGATGCATCATCAAAAGATAATAATGATGATTACACTCAAACATTCAATAATTCTTCAATCAGAATTGCCCAAGGAGACCTAGTAAGTATGCATTTGATCAGACAAAATATGGCAAAAAGAAGAGCTCATCAAAATGCTTAGAACTGGACAAGAAAGGGTACCTTAAGGAAAGAAAACCCCACAGCAACTCATCTCTGCCAGCACAGGAAACCATAGACCACTACTGGGCCTCTAGGACAAATAAAAAGCAATATTCATCTACATCATATTACACATCACAGTGGCAATCAATACTTACAGCATCTTTGGGGATCTTTGCCTCTACAGATTCCCTATTATTACAGCTAATACCAAAACTACCAAAATAGTTCCACTCTTCCTGAAGTACATAAAGGTAAAAGAGACTGCATGAAGAGATTATAGTAAGAGTACTAACTATGAGAGACGCACAGATTTACCGTATTTTCCGGCGTATAAGACGACTTTTTAACCCAGGAAAATCTTCTCAAAAGTTGGGGGGTCGTCTTATACGCCCAGTTGTCTTATATGCCGGAAAATATGGTACCCGTTACCAGGAGCAGCTTAATGCTGAATGTCTCAATGCAATAAGTAAGTAATAAATGAAAATTAGGATTTGGTATAAATTTGCTAGGACTGCCTTAACAAAGTACCACTGGTGGCTTAAACTACAGAAACTTATTTCCTCACGGTTTTGGAGGCTAGAAATCCCGGATCAAGGTGTGGGCTGGGTTGATTTCATTCTCCTTGGCTTGCAGATGGCCACCTTCCCACTGTGTCCTCACATGGTATGTAGTATTTCTCCTGTGCACACACATGTCTAAGTCCAAATTTCCATTCTTATAAAGACACCAGTCATATTAGATTCGGACCCATCCTAAAGACTTTATGTTAACTTAATTACCTCTTTAAAGTCCTTATTTCTAAATATGGTTCCTTGCTGAGGTTACTGGATTAGAACAACAACATATGAATTGGGGGGGGGGGGGACACAATTCAGTACATAACAGATGGTTGGCTCAACAAATAATATTATTTTAAGTTGGGGCCTTCTGCATTTTCTTTATATTGTTAAAAATTGATTCAAATTGTTCAATTCTTTTTTTCTCACTTAATCTGAACAGATGAGCAATCATTAGGATTATGCCAGGCTCACTTGTAAATTGGTGGTCCAATGCTGTGATCAAAGCAGCCACATAAGACTCCAGATGGACAGCCCATGCTGAATGCCAGCACGTGACTGCCTCTCCCCAGGCCTCGGGTTACTCAGCTGTAGAATGGAGATTATCACATCCTCCTCACAGGTTATTAAAAGAACTTAAATTTAAGAATGTGGGTAAGGGCTTAGCACAGTGTCTGTCACCATCATAACTCTTGTAATAGAAAGGCTTCCTTATGCAGATCCCTGAATAAAGGAAATACAGCATTTAGCCTGTGAGTTAGCATCATCTTAAAGACACGAAATCCTGAAATGCAGAGCTATGCTATCCATCATGCCTAACTCCATCGGACTAAAACCCAGAGAGCATGTCTTAGCTGGGGAAGGGAATCATCACTGCAGGTTAGTGCAAATGTCTCTGCATAGGAGAGCGATGTAGTTGAGGTCTGTGTACTTCTCTGAACTGGGGATGCTTCACCAGTTTTCCTTTTCTAACATTCCTGGCAGCCCAACCTCAAATGTCACCACTATCTACAATTGTATGACAAAGCTAAACCTAGACATGACCCAGTCTAGCAGTGTCTCCCCATGGGGTTTGTCAGAGGTTACAGAACGGTTAGTATTTGTTGAGATACCAGTCATTCCTCTATGTTTTTGTCAAAAAGAGTATGTACACAAAATAATGGAGCTGAGTAGGACAAGGTTTAGCCCCCAAATACAACTTCCTAACAAGTGAGAATGTGGCTGGCACCTTCGACTACAGAGGTAGACTGATTCAGCCTCGCTACCCAATTGCAAAGCAGCTAGAATGACGACAGCAAGTGCCTGAATATTTGTTCAGACTGCTGAGTGGACTCCCATCAAGGGATTCCCATCTCTCCCAGGAGCAGATATTTTAATATATTTTTATTGATTTCAGAGAGGAAGGGAGAGGGAGAGAGAGAGAGAAACATCAATGATGAGAGATAATCTTTAATCGGCTGCCTCCTACATGCCCCCCCGCCCCCCGCCCACTGGGGACCCAGCCAACAACTGGGGCATGTGCTCCTGGTTCATAGATCGACGGTCAACAAATGAACCACATCAGCCAGGCTAGGAGCAGATACTTAGTGTGAGTTGCCATCAAAGCCCAGTTCCATCATTTTAGATAAGCAAGCCTATGGATCTCTCCCCCTTTGGAGGAACAAGCAGTGGTACAGAAAAAGGTGGGACTGCTTCACTAGAACTTCTCTGAGAAAGTAGAAAGTTCCCAGGGGTCCTCTTCTCCTGAAATGAGAATGCAGGGAGAGAAGCAGAGAGTATCTTCATGATACGGCTACACATCTCCAGTGGTGCCCGCATTATCCAAGGCCCTGCATGGGAATTATCCCTCCGCCATCATTCTCTGGGGGAAATGGAGAGACAGAGAAGAGCATCCTCCAGAGATGCACCTGTTCATCTCAAGGCTTCCCTGCATTTCCCCTAGAGCAGCCCATTCAATGAAGAACCCTGTGCTCACACTGCACTGTGGAATGCAGACCATAAACAGCTGATAATTGCAGATGCAGAATCATCTTAGCTCGCCACAGGCTTGACAATAACAGTGATACAACTTTTAACACTTTCTCCAGCCTCTCAACCAACATCAGAATGGTTTCTCGCCATTCAGCCCCTGATGAATCCAAGTCCTTCCTCCCCGGGTTTCAGGGCCACTCCTTGGTTTTAGGCTATAGCATCCAATGCGGATGTCTTACACTGATTTCCCCCAGTCAGAGCTCTCCTGAACAGTGTTCAAGGCAAATATACAGGGGAGGCTCATACAAACCCGACAGTCTCTCACTAGAGTATTGTTCTCTTAGGGACGTGCTGATGCTTTATCAACCAAGGCTTTCCATCTGATGCTTCCTTAGGCTGCTTCCCCCTCCACACGGGGCAGAGGTCAGAAGGATTACAAGGACTCACTGCACAGTAAGCAGGAGAGCACGCTGAGGGCCTGAGCAGTCACATCAGACACAGCCAATGGCCTGGAAAGTTAAATATCCAAATATCCAGTGACTTGCAGGTCTTGTCATGTTCTTTAACATCTGCCTAGTAAAGAGCTGCAGGACAAATGGAGGAGTACCAAATGCATTTACAAATATGTTTTTTACTCAACAGAATTATGTTGTCTAAATTCTTAGTGCTCACTACCTTTAGGTCATTTCAACCATGGGCCTGTCAAATTGTCTCTAATTTTTTCTCCAGTCCACTCTCAGTATACCACCCTCTTCTCACTAACAAAAAATAAGGGGGGAATAGGGAACAAAGACTCATTGTGCTGCTTTTATGAGAGCATAAACTCCATGAGATCAGCAACTCTCTTCTTCAGTGCTGAATCCCACAACACCCAGCCCAGTGACTGCCTAGCTGTGGTAATAATAATGAATCATAAATATAAATATTTATTGAATGTATTAGTCAGCGCAGGCTGCCATAACAAAACATCATAGACCGGGTGGTTTAAACAACAGGAATGTATTTCTCACACTTCTGGAGACTAGATCCAAGAATAAGATGCTGGCTGATTCAATTCCTGATGAGGACCCTCTTCCTGGCTTGCAGACAGTCACCTTCTTGCTGTGTCCTCACATTGGGGGAGGGGAGAGGGAGGGAGAGGGGAGGGAGAGAGGAGGGAGAAAGCTCTCTGGTGTCTCTACTTGTAAGGACACTAATTCTATCAGATCATGGCTCCACCCTATGATCTCACTGAACCTTAACTCCCTCCTTACAGGCTCTACCTCCACATAGTTATGTTGGAAGTTAAGGTGTTAAGGTTTCAACATAGGAATTTTAGAAGGACACATTCAGTCCACACCATTGACCATGTCCTTCTAATTAGCAGACATGTGTAAGTACCACACATTATCTCATTTAATCTTTATAATAACCTACAGCTTAGGAAACACACTGAAGCTTAAGAAAATTACAGGGTAGGCAATCAGAAAGGACATACGCATCCCTATGTTCATAGCAGCACAATTTACCATAGCTAAAATTTGGAAACAGCCTAAGTGCCCATCAGCAGATGAATGGATTAGAAAACTGTGGTACATCTACACAATGGAATACTATGCCGCTGTAAAAAGGAAGGAGTTCTTATCATTTGCAGCAGCATGGATAGAACTGGAGAACATAATGCTAAGCGAAATAAGCCAGTCAATGAAAGAAAAATACCACATGTCCTCACTCATCTATGGATAATAATAACCATTATAAACTGGCGAACAAAAAGAGACACAGAGGCAGAGCAGCATCAAACAGACTGTCAAATTACAGCAACAAGGACAGAAAGGATTGGTAGGGGGGTAACAGATCAGCCAAGGGACTTTTATGCATGCATTTAAGCATAACCAATGGACACAAAACACTGGGGGGGGTAGGGGAGGTGGGCGGAAGGGCAGGGGAAAAAGAGATATATGTACTAAGCTTTGTAAAACTGTATGTAATTAATTAAAAAAAGAAAGAAAATTACAGGATGGGGCAAAAAATAGGTTTACAGTTGTGAGTATGTGAAACATGAAGTTTAGTCTTATATTATTATTTATTAATTATTGTATTCTTTTCCACACGAACTGTACACCTACTTTTGCTCCACCCTGTATATTCATACAATGGGAAATTATTCAGTTACAACATAGGTGAACCTTGAAAATATTATGCTAATAAAAGAAGTCAGTCACAAAACAAAAGTCATATAAATCTATTTATTTAGCCCTGACCGGTTTGGCTCTGTGGATAGAGCATCGGTCTGCGGACTGCAGGGTTCTGGGTTCAATTCCAGTCAAGGGCATGCACCTTGGTTGTGGGCACATACCCAGTGAGGGGTGTGCAAGAGGCAGCTGGTCAATGTTTCTCTCTCATTGATGTTTCTAACTCTCTATCCCTCTCCCTTCCTCTCTGTAAAAAATCAATAAAATATATATTTTTTAAAAAATCTAGTTATTTAATTGTCCAGGATAAGCAAAGCCTTCAAGACAGAAAGTTAATGAGTGGTTGCCAGAGGCTTGGAGGGAAGGAGACTGAGGAGTGGCTACTACAGATAGGTATAAGGTTTCTTTTTGGGGCAACAAAAAATTTTCTGGAATTAGATGGTGGCGATAATTGCACAACTCCTAATTTAATAAAAACCACTTCAAAGGAGGGAATTTTATGGGATGTGAACTGTATCTCATGCTGTTATTATAAAAAGTTGCCCGTTTACAAAATTAGTAAATGGCAGCCCCAGATTCAAACCTAGGTCTGTTTGACTTCAGAACCTGTGCTTCCAACGATGATATGACTCTGATCACAGTTATTCCCAATACACATTTGCTGAAAACACCAGCAAATTTAATTACAGGTAATACAGGCTATAGCATAATTCCAATCACACACATAGGGAAGACAATCCTCAGATCCCAACCCACTCTCCACCCCCTGGATTTCAAAGGATCGATAAACATTAAAAATTATTCATCTCCTAATCCTCTTTAAACCTTATGTATCTTGAAACAGTGGTTGTTCCAGAGGGAAAAAACAAAACAAAACAAAACAAAATTGAAAAGGAGGGAATCCTGAAAGGGATATGACACAAAGGTCCTTGAAGGCCACAATTAAGACCTTTTGGGCCAAATAAAATGATGGCATGGCATCCATGCTTATTGCCCACCCAAATGTCTCGCCATGGACAAGGTTCTGGCTTCCTCTTCCTCTCTGGTCTTGTCTCCTCAGTCTCCCACCACCTCCTGCCCTCCACTGCACCCCAGTCACACTCGCCTCTGTCCTCGAACATTCCATATTCTCCTCAACACTTGCTATCTTACTGTCCCAGCTGTGAGGAACCCTTTGCTTTCCAGCCTCATGGGAGGCTCATCTTTGACAATCAGGTCTCAACTCACTGTCCCTCCTCAGACATTTAAGTAACAGTAGCCACCCAACCCACAGTCCCTCACCATGACGTAGCCCAGCTGTATGTCCTTCAATGCACTTGTCTTTATTTAGCGGTTCACCATCTGCCTTCTCCCCTGGAATAACGCTCCATCAGGGGAGGTAGGGACCTTGTCTATCTTGTTCCCGGCAGCATCAGCACCTACAGCAGCCGCTGGTATGGAGCAGATGTTCACTCAGTGTTCCAGGAAGAAATAAATAAAAGCCACATCTCTGCCGTAAGATGCCTCAGCAAGCCAAGGCCCCCCTTGTTCCATCTATGAGAACACAAACTCAGAAAGATTCTCTTCTCAGGAACTCACATCAGGGTAATTTTCCCAAGCTGATGGTCCAGGCCTGGCGAGGACATTAACCATTTAGGTTCTGTGGTCACCACTTTGATTAGTTTATTTTAACACATTGCGCTCCAGTAGTTTCATTGCTAGCTTTACCCAGTGCCAGGTAAGTTTCTATTGAACGAGTACAAAACACGTTTTACAAAGTATCATACTTTAAAAAGATATTAGCTTGTGAGGACATGTAATAAATAACTTCCAAATGCAATGGGTATTTAATTTTAAGGCATGCCTACAACATTTATGTAAAACACTGTGTGATATGAAAACATGAGAATGCTCGCGATCCGCCTGCAATGTGTTAGCATCTCTATGCTTTCACTCCTTCACCGAGCCCATATGCTTACCATATACCTTTTGCTTTTTCCCTCCTCCAATGATTTTAAATTGTTGTAAATAGCCTGGTGGGCATGTCTTAGTGGTTGAGTGTTGACTTATGAACCAAGAGATCATGGTTCCATTTCCAGTCACGGCATATCCCAAGGTTGCAAACTCGATCCCCAGTGTGGGGCATGCAGGAGGCAGCCTACCAATTATTGTCTCTCATCATTGATGTTTCTATCTATTCCTTTCCCTTCCTCTCTGAAATCAATAAAAATATATATTTAAAAAACTAAAATTGTTGTTAATCGTGTGGCAATGACCACCCAATAAAAGGAATGAGATTCCTCTTTCATCAGAAGCTCTTTTGGTTCCTCTGTGACTGCTTAAAAATTTCTCTGGCCCAGCCAGCATTGCTCAGTGGTTGAGCATCGATCTATGAACCAGGAGGTCACAGTTTGATTCCCAGTCAGGGAACATGCCCAGGTTGCCAGCTTGATCCCAGTGGGGGCCATGCAGGAGGCAGCCAATGAATGATTCTCATCATTGATGTTTCTCTCTCTCTCCCTCTCCCTTCCTCTCTGAAATCAGAATATTTTTCAAAAAAAAAATTCTCTGACTCTTTAAGTTTATTCTAATATGGATCAGACTTTTTAGTTAATCCCAGCCATTGAAAGTTAGTTAAACCAGAGACCCACCCCGGTCAACACATGTCGTATGTTTATAAAGTACAATTCCTCTGTGTCTAGGTCATTTCTAACACCCATGTTGTCCTCAGATGGCTCAGAAATCTGCACAGGGGAGATACCATGTGATTAGACCTCTTGTGGCCTCACTCCCACTGCATTTATTTATTTATTTTCAATCTTTATTGTTGAGAGTATTACAGATGTCCCCTTTCTCCCTCCATTGCCCCCCTCCACCTGGTTCCTGCTCCACCCCAGGCCTTCACTATTCTACTGTTTGTGTCCACAGGTAATGCATATATACATATGAGTTCTTTGATTAATTTCTTCCTGCACTATCCCCCAACTCCCATTCCCTCTGAGATTCATCAATCTGTTCCATGTTTTCATGCTTCTATCTCTATTTTATTCATCAGCTTATTTTGTTCATTAGATTTCTTGTTCGTTTGGTTTTCAGATTCATTTGTAGATATGTCTTTATTGCATTCCCTCACTGTGTCCCTCAACACTTCCTGAGAATTGAACTTCCGTTTATTCCCCTTCATTTTTCATGGTCTAGGAGATAATGGACAACCACTTGAGCATGACATACAAGATCTTCCAAGACTTGAGCTGTCTCTAAGCCCACCTCTCCTGACTCATTTCCCTTGTCTCAATCTTGCAGTTTACCAGGAAGTTCAACAAAAGACTCATTCTCCTTTAACACACCACACTGCTCCCTGGCCTGCCTACTTAGCACACACTATCTCCTCTAGTACATATACCACAGCTCCACATTTATCTCTAGTACAGCAAATTTCACTCATCAAAAATTATATATTAATCTGATGACCTTTCCCAACTAAATTGTAAACTCCTAAAGGCAAGGACTGCTCATAGGAGGTGCTCAACTTGGTTCCTTTGTATGTCAAATATTAGTGATAAGTAACTTAATGATGTTTCCAGACCTGGACATCCTACATGACCCTTTCCCAATCATTTGATTGGGAGGTTCTGCTGTGGCCATCAGCCTCAACCAACACATTAGCAATGTTGGTTGCTAATGCCACACTGCAGTCTGCAATGACAGTCTCATTGCAGTAAAAATTAAAGGAACAGAGGACAAAAACACTAAATTTAGCCATAGCTAGCTTCTCAACATAGTCTAAGATTTGGCAAGACAAATGTCTTAGGCAGGCACACTGCTGACACAGGCTGGTGGAAAGGAACTCAACCAATGCTCAGCAGACTCAAAAAGGGAAACCTGCAGTACCTTTAACAAAGGAAGTTCTGAGTTCTGCTGATTCATTCTGACTTAAAGCTGCAATAACACTTGAGTAAGGAGCACCCAAGCTGACTCTGCATTTTTTTCTGCAGTGTTCACAGAAATTGGCATACAAGAAATTTAATAGTTCTTTTTAAAAATCCTTTGCAATTCCTCTGATATTGATTGTGGTCACCTACATTATAGTGTCTGATAGCATTACATGGTATTTTTTTGGCAAAGATGTAGTCCTGGTCAAAATACTGATCATAGTTTAAAATACTGATGGGAGCTTCTTAAACTAAAGACACCCATATAGGGAATCCCTTTCACCAAAGAATCCTTTTCACCAAATAAAGCTCACTACTTTTGTCAACAGCTCTTGCCCATGTTTTATAGAAAGATACCTGTGCAATGAGTTCCAACTTAGAAAACAGCCTTTAAATATCAACACAAACTTAAAATGCTCAGAGAAAAATCAAGTAAATTTTTACCAGGACCAAAATTTTGAAAAGACCCATATGAGAGCAAATTATAAAGCAAAGAACCTTCTCAATATATTTACAAGTCATCTTTTTCTTTGTTTATTCAGAGTTGCAATACAATATAAGAATTGTGTAATGCAAGGTAAATTGGAAGAAAATTTTATACTTGAGTCAGTAATTTATCATGCCTTCTATGTATAATAATGATTATAGTTCACATTTAATTAACTAGCATTACTTCAAATATGTATTTCATTTAAAATCCAACTAAGTACTGTACTTGAAATATTTAACAAGCTAAATGTTAAATGCCTCTTCTTCCAGGAAAAGAAAAAATAATTAACTTTAGACTTTTATGTTTTTCTTGAAGTGTTATACGGCATCTTATCGGTGTCAATATTTTGACTGAACCCTTACCGTGAAGTGAAGTTTTATTGCACTTGCTTAGCAGGATTATGACTAAATACTTACTTGTTCAGTGTGAGGTCAAGAATAAAGCTGGAGCCGAAGGCCTGAATCTGGAAGCTTGCCTGGGCCAGATGGACAGCCTATGGATCCAAAAAGACAGAGAAAATCCTTAGTTTACTTTCCTGTCTTTAAAGCTGATTATATCAATAACAAGAATGATATTTAATAAGAACTTTTTTATAGATAGATTGATTGATTCACTTCTTTACGGATCCTTATGTAACAATGCATTTCTCTTTAAAATGAGACTGGGTGCATTGTTATGGCTGTACTTGGAAGACCTGAGTATTTGTGCATCAAGAAACTAACTGAAAGACAGTGAGTCCTCTAAAATGAACACATCATGATAAAAATCAAGAGTATATTATTCAGCTGGACTTACAAAGTGACCGTGATGAATTATGCAAAAGTCTGACTAATTAAAGCTTGATTTCAGCCTACTTTGTGAACAAAGCTAACGAATTCTTTCTGCACACCTAAGTGAAAAATCATGTCAGCTCTCTGCTCCTCATCAGGAATTGGAACTTTCTCTAAAAGATGTATCAGCAGAACGGGACAGTAAAATGGGAGGGCACAACCTTTCAGCTTCAGGAGCACTTAGAACCAGGCCCTTTGCCAAGACTGAGCATTTAGGTCCTCCTTTACAAGTCACACATTTACAAATATTGTCATTATTGTACCTTAATTCAAATACAAAGATAATCTCATCTAAACACAAATCACATGTACTAGATGTTAAATATTAGCATAGCTCACAGAATCATCTTCAGTGATGTAAACAAACAAATCAATGAAGTATTGCCAAAGTATTATCCAAGATAATACTCTCCTTTGTCACCCTACCAGAGGAAAAAAGGACAAGGATAAACATCCATTCCTTCCTCCCCCTCCCATGATTTCAGTCCTAAAACACAGGGGGTGTCACGAATCACGGGAGAAGTGTTAGCAAGCGGACACCTTCCACTCCCACTTCCCCCAGCACGCCCTGCTCCTCATGCCCCTCCTCCTCTATTTCCGATTATTGAAACCCTACTCATCCTTCAAGGAGGCTCTCCTTCCCCAGCTTCAATGAAAATGAACTCTTCGTCCTCCAGGCTTTGGAAAAACTTTATTTGTCCTCCCTCCACAGGCAGGTGTGCTCCCAATTTGGCCCTGTGCCATGAGCGCCACATCTCACATCACAAGCATCTTGCAAATAGTTGTAGATTAATGACCCTTCCCCAAAATATCTGAACTTTCCATGAATTAAGCAAATATTTAATGTCAAGACTTCTGTCATGCCAAACCTATAAAATACTGCAAACCATGACTTCTTGTCAAGCACAACTGCTGATGAGATAGTCAGGCCATAATAATCAAGAAATAAAATGAAAAGAAAATTAACAATCATAATATTTTAAACACAAAGCAATGAATGGAAAGGCCCCTGAATCCCAAAAACTGTGGTGACAGCACGTCCAACCCCAAAAGCCATGCAGAACAGGGTCCTCATACCTGAACTAAGTTTCCCCACACCCAGACAACTACATGAGAAATTTGTCTTGTCGAGTGTGGGCTCTATCATTTGCAGAAGAACCTCTGTCTCTCTAATACATTCATATATAGTCTTTAATCTAAATGATTCTGTCGTAAGGCATTAACTTTTGCATGAAAATTTTTATATTGATGAATAATTTGTACAAGAGGAGATTTTTCAGCTCTGGATCCCAAAAGCTTAAACACACACACACAAAATAAAAATAAAAAACTTACTTCCTGAGAATAAGATAAGTCCTTAGGCATATTTTCTCTTAGGAATACTAAATAGCAGAGAAGAGTTCACTAATAGCACCCTGACCTCGCCCATCAGCGTGCCTCAGTTGAGTGTCGACTCATGGTCACAGTTCAATTCCTGGTCAGAGCACATGCCTGGGTTGTGGGCTCGATCCTCAATGGGGTTGTGCAGGAGCCAGCAGATCAATGATTCTCTCTCATCTTTGATGTTTCTATCTCTCTCTCCCTCTTCCTTCCTCTCTGAAGTCAATAAAAAATATTTTTTAAATAGCACCCTGACCTAAAAGTGCTGGCAAATGTATCTCCTTGTGCATCTTTTTTTAAAAATATATTTTATTGATTTTTCACAGAGAGGAAAGGAGAGGGATATAGAGTTAGAAACATCGATGAGAGAGAAACATCCATCAGCTGTCTTCTGCACGCCCCCTAATGGGGATGTGCCTGCAACCAAGGTACATGCCCTTGACCAGAATCGAACCTGGGACCTTTCAATCCACGCTCTACCCACTGAGTCAAACTGGTCAGGGCACCTTGTACGTCTTTATAAAAATACTAAGAAAAATCTGACAGTGACCCAGTAAAAGCCTCATTTTGTAGCAAATAAGCAATGAGACAAGTACATACCCCAACAAAACCCTGTTGCAAAATGAAGCAGCCTAGTGGTGATTGCTTATCCCACTGCATAGAATTGTTGGGAGTTACATACTTTGATCATTGCTAAGTACGTTTATACCTAGTCAATGTGACAAGATTCAGCTTGACAGAATTTAATGAAAGAGCTAGAAAATAATATCGGGATTTCCCTTCGTTTTTCCAGTCACTTGTTCCATGCACACATGTGTTCAGTCCCAATCTGTGTGTAAAAATGGCCAGGACACAGCCTCTGTGCTCACAGCGAGTCGAGTCGGGCTCCGGAGACGCCAGGGAGCTGCCGGCCTCCTGGGGTGTCTCAGAGTCACAGGGAACAAGGCTCCCTGAATGATGCAATTTCAACAAAATTTCAAAAGATGATTAAGAATCCACCTGTCAGGAGAAGACAGTCAGTGCGGGGGGAAAACATTTAGAAAAAATTGACTGAAAAAGAAAATATGAGGGGGGGGGGAAACCCTTTTTTAATTGTCTTTTTGATTAAGGTATTACATATATGTCCTTATCCCCACCTTGCTCCCCCCACTCCACCCCTACTCATGCCCTCACCCCCCTGGTGTCTGTGTCCATTGGTTTTGCTTATATGCATAAATACAAGTCCTTTGGTTGGTCTTTCCCCCGCAACATCATAGCCTGCGATTTCCTGGCTTTTGGAGGAAACGACAAACAATGACTCTAAAACGGTGGGCTGGACAGCGGGGCTTTGTGACACGCTCAAGGGCGTGTCTGCTCACATACACATACGTGTGGCAAGGTAGCAAGCTTTCCTCTAAACATCCCCCACTTAGCACAGTGCAGGCACATGCCATTAGCATCACTGTCGTCATCACTGATAACAATAACATTATGATTCAAACCTATTGACGGATTCCACTCCACAACTGAAACAATCACAATGCTATCGACAACCTTCCTGTTTCTCCATGGAAGAGAATCTAATTATATTACCTTTATCATAAAAATGTTATATTTTAATTTACTTTAACACTAACAAGCAGCACATGTCCTATGAAGTGATTTAAGATTTCCTAAAGCATGCATCTTCCTTGCACATACATCAAATGGAATTAGTGTGTTCATCTAATATATCTGCATTCGTTTTAAGTAATCTCAATACAGTGGTATGTGTTATTTTTCCTACATTCTGTTTCTCTTTCCATTGCTACACATTCTGCATTTGTGCACAGAGTACCGGTTCCTCGCTGAACCAAGATAAATGCCTTGACAAAGGCTACTTTCCCCTGTCATTCTGTGATGTCTGCTGTCCTAGACATGCTCAAATGAGCTTTTCACTTCTGGATCCTCCGTTATTCCATATCAATGGATCATTTTCTTCTTTAACAAAACATTATCCGGTTTTGATAACTGTCCATGTTAAAGATGTTTTCAAATCAGGTAAATGAGTCCTCATCATTGTTGTTTAACAAATTACATTTTTATATTATTTGTTTTTACTTCTTATTAACCCACTTCTTCCAAATGACAGAAAGATTAGAAGAATGGTCAAGATGAGCAGCAAACTGTATAAATTCAGCCATAACACGGTTTAATAAATAGTGTTGTTGACTCTCTGATCAGCATCACTGCCACTCACTGAAATACAAAGCCTGCCTTGAGTACTGCTTTTCTTTTACAAAAAAAAAAGGGGGGGGGGGGGGGCTAAGCAACAAAGTTCAGAAACGTGTTCAGTAATACGGAGCCAGACCGTAGGAATACTTTGGAGATAAGTTCATGAACACGCATGCGGTCATAATGCGTTACTTTCTCCTCCAAGATCCGTGAAACGGGCTTGATGATCAACACCTGGCTTTGCAAGGACAGTCACTGTTCCCGCGCTGTGGAGAACACAGGGCTTTGCAGGCAGTCATTTCACGATAAGGATATGCACCGCCCTGGGCTCAGAATTACCACCCTGAAGGGCTGAGAACAGCTGTTGCCTAAGCACTTCGATATTTTTCTTTTGACTCAGACTCTGGCACGGGGAAATTACAGGAGCTCTACAAATAAAAACAACTGAACACAATTATATACACAAACCTCCTCCACTGAAGAACAATCCACACGTCTTTAACAATGCGCTTTTGTTGTTCTGTGTGTTTTTTTTTCCTGTGAGTAGACGGCACCTAATGGTATCGTAATAAATAAGTTTAGAAGACTGTTGGGTTCCTCTGCTTAGACTAGTTTTGCCTCTTATGAAGCAATGTCATGCTGTGAAGCCATCGGATATGCCCAGCTTTGTGTAAAGTGCATGATATACCCTGAACAGACACAGTTCTGTTTTCTTGGGATTTATATTCTAAGAAAATTGACTTTAATATGAAGATGAAAACAAGAGGGGGGGGAAAGATCACTATATACTTATAAACAAGCTAAAGCAGGCATTTGCAGGGTACATGTTTGCACGCAAAAGTGTTTCAAACATAATGAGTGCTCGCTCAGTCCTCTTTACTGCCTGGCAAGGACGTGCGACTTGCATGCGGCAGGCATATAACTGGAACTAACGACAGGAAATGAAAAGTTTACGCTTTCCCAGATTTCAGAAAATGTTCGGCGACTGAACGTCATAATTCAGGAGCAAGTGAGCAACTTGAATTGAGGTTTGTACAATTCAGCACCTTCGGAGCGCGCATCTTGCTTTAGAATGCTCTCTAATGGACACGGTTTGTGCAACAGAGAAACATGTAGAAAGGGTTTCCCTGCCCTTAAGACAGAGTCCCTTCATTTAAGGAGACACTCATTAAGTGACAAAGGAAACACAGCCAGAGTGGCACCTCAATAAGACAGGAAAATGCTTTCAAATGGAGGCAGAAGCCGCGGTGGCTGTCAGAGCAGACATAGGTTGGCGGGTGGTTCAAGTTCTTGCTAAAGAAGAGAGCCGTGGACTTCGGGGAAGAAGGTGCTGGAGAGAGCAAATGCCGCAATATTGCAATGGAGAAAAAAGGGGGCATCTGTGACACTTCCAACAATACAGATGCATTTCTTTTTAAATGCTGCGATACGAGAAGCCTGTATTAATAAAACCTGAACTCCTCCGCTGGAAGGAATCGTGGAAAAAGGAAAACATGAAATAGTGGATTACTAATGAGAATGTAGGCAATTTTTTCCCCGTTTTTTATTTCCCTTATTGCTTTGATAATATTGCTGCTTCTATGTTCATTCGAATATCAAGTAGATACGTCGCGATTGTGCGTGGCTGGGTGTGTGTGGGTGTGTGTGCGCGCACCATCACTGTTACGGGAAGTCTTTCTCCCTCCCTTTATCTTTTTGCTTATGGGGTTTCCTCCTTCTCTTAATGATTTTTTTTTTTCAATACACACTTCAAGAGTTTCTACCTCTTTTTCTTAAAATACAGTGGGAAACGTTCCCAGAATCCCAGACACCGCCTTCTTCTTTGAGATTCAGGACTTTTTTATGGGGTTTCAGAGAAGGCAGATTTGGAAATTCAGGGGGTGAGGAGGGAGGCGGGGAGCGGCGGTGCGGCCGCGGGAAGGAGCGAGCGGCTTTGTTTGAAAGGGCTGCGCGGAGGGAGGAAGAAAGCAGCTGCCAGGGAGCCCGGCCGCGGCGGCACAGCGCGCTTTCCTCTTCATGTGAAAACAGGAGGCAGAGAATCCAGTGACCCAAGTAATTAAGTCCCAATAGGAATTAGACGGCCACGTTTACAATGAAATACATTTGAGAAAAACACGTCACTTTCTTTAGGTCTTAACAGGCTTTTCTATAAATGGCTAGTCTGGATCTATCCCTCTAAAGCTGGAAAAACATAAAAAGTCCAGCTTGTGGATCTTTCTGTGCCACGCCAAACCTCAAAATACATGACTGTACCTTGGGAGTTTTAAAATCGAACAGAGAACATCAATAGGCTATTTTTAATTATGTTAATCTCGTTCTAATTCCTTATTCTAAATTTGTACATTGGTAATCACCAATGTGATCAATCTCCCATATGATAAAAATAGCAATGCCTTATGTTTCCTGTGTTTTAATTATCCAATTACCCAGAATAATACAGCACTCCATGAAGTTAAGCCGGGTAAATATTTTTATGACGCTTTTACTTAAAAATAATTTTTTTCAAGACACCGAGCAGTTAAATGATGTTTTTACCGAAGATCCCATAGCCAAGAAAGAAAGATGAAGTATTCGCTTTGGCTCAGTGAGAAAAATGCCAAGTTCACACCAGAAATCCTTAAACTTCAATGTTTCCCGGTCACTGAAATATAAATAATAATAACGTGCCAGTAGGATGTGCGTGAGGATTACATTATATAATAATGGGGTGAAAGTGCCTAGAAAAGGTTGGCTGCGTAGAAGGAGCTCCATCATTTGGGAAGAGGTTATCAGTCAGCTCCACCTTAAAAATTAATTTCCAATATAGCTGATCACCTCCTAGGAAATCCAATGCGCATTTATCCTCTGCAAAATTTGCAAATTTTATGTTTTTCACTGCTAATTACCATCAGGTATTATGCTTTGACCTTGTTCAAGTCGTCATGTCTTTAAAATAATATGAATCATTTTCCTGAGACGTGGAACAGCTGCAAATGTGAGATAAAGGCAATTTTGCAAATTAAGGTAATTTGCTGAACATTCTTCCTAAGATGAATTTAAATAGATAGCGTGTAGGAGAAAATATCATCATCACGCTTCCTTCCAGCATGCTCCAATAAACAGGGTTATTGGTTAACCCAGTAACAAACGGGCGCCGAACCCCTGCCTGTGTGAGATATGGTGGCAAATGTGAAGATATAGAAGTAGTGTTTATATCCAAAGTGTATAACCTGGTTAGGGGAAGGAGATGAGAAACCGCAAAGAGCAGGAAATAAGAATACTTCAATTTAATAATAATAATAATAATAATAAATATTATTTGTAAAGATGCCACATACAATTTAAGCATTATTAATTACTCTACTATTAACAAGGGTATGATCTGGGTAACAAATGCATTTAAATTTGAGGAGCAAAAATGCTGAGGGCTGTAGAGAGCGAGGGAAAGCTTACTGGAGAAGTTTTTCTCAGTATTAAGGGATAGAATTCAGATAGCGGTGGGGCTGATTGAATAGAACGACATTTCCAAGGGTTTCTAAGTGTTAACTAATTAACAGAGAACTTTAGAAACATGCTTTTAAAGTAAAACACCGGCGCCCTCCATTCTGGATCATTAACTACGTTTTGGATTGTGGAAAGAATTAAAACATGGCAGTTTATTATAAAATAAAGCCTTTCACGAAATCAATAAGTCACGGGAACACAAGCAAGCCCCCTCAGATACCAGTGTATTTTGTTAATCAATCTATCCTTTAGCCTTACACTGGAAATAGAAGTCCCAGCCTTGCCGGAGATTACAGACACAACACCGAGACATCGGCAGAGCGCACTCTTCTCACGGGCCACGGACATCAGCATCTCCTCGAACCAAGCAGGTCATCCTCTGACCTTGTTCTCTGTGCCAACCTAGCTGAGAAAGACAGGACTTCGACTGTGAAAGAAATCTGGCCAACATTCAATTATCCGAGCTGATGACACAGAAAAAAAGGATGGCGTGTGGAATTTTAACATCTGCCCAAATCTTTTACAAGAGCCCTTTTCTAAAGAAACCAATTTTAACAAGAAACCAGTTTCATCTTCCTCCTTAACTATCCTCAGTTTGAAGTGCTCTCAAAGTTTGATACAGACAAAAGATAGGCACTGCAGAGAGAGAATAATGGCATTGGCAATCCGAACAGATACTCCAATGAATAAATCATGAGTTAGCTGTAGTAAAAATTCATTTTTTACATTCCTCATAGGCAGCCGAAGAAGAGAAGTTATATCTAATATTATTTGGGGGGGGGGGTCTTCTAGCCCTAAAGGGTCACACTAATATCTTCCTTAGCGATCGCTTAGCAACCCAGGAGAACTCTGTAACAATACACATTCACTGACAACACCATCTTTGGACATGTACGCGAACTGTCTTCTATAAATTTATCCCTGATGATTAATGTTTGCTGGATATTAAATCGACAATGCCGACTCAAAAGAGAGATGAAATCATAAGCCTTCGGAGCCCTTGCTATTTGAACATGGGTAAAGCATTACAAGTATCACTACAGCTCTATTATTTAGCTTTCATATATTTTCCTTAGGACGAATAAAAACACAACTATGACAACAGTTGCCATGGAAGCAGCTCCTTTCTGCTGCCTTCCTGAATAGCAGCGTTTAATTTGATGCATTAATCTAGTGGCTGAGGTGTGATTCACTTGTTCTTTTTCCTCATCAATTCCTACATCACCAAACTGCACAACTCCAAGGAGTGTTTCTCTCCCTGCTGACACGGGTGTCATAAAGCGAGAACCTATTTTTCCTTTCTAGCCAGGATTATTGAACACCCACTAAATAATTTAAATAAAAGAATAGAAATAGGGTGTGAGTTTTGGAACGCAAACGACACCAAGCTCCGCGCATAATGTCTGTGACTCATTACAAGGCAGTTTTAAAATTTTTTTGCTTATATAATGTTAGGACTGTCTTACAAGAAAAAAAGCCTCCAGAAGGTAGCGGTCCAGGAGACTTTCCTGGTCTGCTCCCCCTGGTCCTGGGAATGCTGGCTTCAACAGCCCTGTGGACTCAACCCCACTAGCTACCTAGAGCCCTGGCCTGTGTCCTTCACTTGGTTGAGTGTCATCCCAAGCACTGAGAGGTTGCCAGCTCGTTTCCCAGTCAGGGCACGTGCCCAGGTGGCGGGCTTAATCCCCAGTAAGGGGTGTGCAGAAGGCAGTGGACCGATGTTTCCCTCCCTCTCCTTTCCTCTCTCTCTCTCTCTAAAAATCAATAAAAACATATTTAAAATTTTTAATTTTAAAAAATACCTACCTAGAGCAAAAGACGCTTCTTTAACTTGGATCTTTACGAAGACCACACAAGGATTAGTCAAGAATGAATGAGCTTGGAATACGAAATGAGGTTTATGATACAGTAATTACACAATTCACTTGAGCCTTGTTATATCCAGCAAACCATAAATGCTATAGAGTAAGTGGAAATATTAATTTTCAGCTCTCCCTCACTAAGAAGCTACTGAAAATGAACACCAAGGGAAGCTGAGCAGACCTGCCCGTGCCAGGCCTCTCTTCCCTTAAGGTATCTTGATCTTGTTTGCTGGCTATCACACTGCTCTTGCCCAGAGCTGCTTCGTGTTAGGATCTCTATACCAGCTGTTATTTCTATTTGAAGAAAATTTTTAGGATCTGCTTATCAGTTCATCATAAACACACAGCTATTTGACAGCGATATTCCTAGAGGGCTTTGCTTTCCTTAATTACCTTTTGCAAGATGTGTGCCATGAGGTGCGTGTTACTGGGGGGAAGCCTCTTGTGGCCTACAGGGACCCAGCTATGGATTAGAGAGTTCTCAGCTTGTGTCTGGATCTGTACTTTGCTCTAACTTCTGACCTTACCTATGACCATGGATGGACTGCATTCTGTCCTTTTGGATGGAAAGAGTAACTTTCAAATTAGAGGGCAAGACAAAAGTGGATTTTCCCATTTTACAAACAAGTGCCAACAGACTTCTTAGGACACTATGAACACTATTAAGGAACACCAGGACACAGAGGTTCACAATGGTCGTGTGTCACAATTTCACTCGAAACAATATCATGTGTGCTGTACATACTTTACTGAAAGCTCAATGTGGAAAAGCTAATGTTGACATGACACCATTTTCTCTAACATTCAGTTTCCATAGAATTCCACAAAACGCCAGCCACTCAGGCTGTAGTCACATAATTTTTAAAACTAATGTTGAGAATATTGACTGTTACACAGACTATCCTGCCTATTTTGGTAAGCAAATGATAGACTCACCATGTCTACGGAATGTTTAGGTTCATTAAAACTCCATTTTTATGTCCAAATGAGAACTCAGAATTGCATGGAAACTTGAAGACATATAAATATAGTACTCTGGAATACATCTGTTTCCTCAGATTACATGCTATCTCAGTGGCTTCTGCATCAGGTATGAAATCATTCACTTAATCAGCAAATAATTTTTCTTACTACCATGTTTCAAGCAGCAGAGAGAAGTAATGCCATCAACAAATTTAAAGCAAGTTAGATGGTGATAAATGCTATAGGAAAAAAAAGAATAAAGTAGGTAAGAGGCATAGGTGGTTAGGAAGTATATTGTATGGATAAATGGCAATATTAAACAGGATGGACAGAAAAGGACTCTGAAAAGACGGCATTTAAGCAAAGATTGGGGCGTGAAGGAGAAAGAATCCCGGGCAAGGAGCAGCTAGGTACAAAACCCCTGAGGCAGGAGCACACTTGTATGTTAAAGAAAAGCAATAAGGCCAGTTTGGATCAAGGGGAGTGAGTCTGAGGAAGTGTCCCAGGGAATGAAGTTAAAGAAGTAATGAGGGGTCAGTTGTGTAGGACCTTGTAGACCATTGTATTGAAATTTCAATATTTTTTACTCTTAATAGAAATAAAAATTGGCTAAGGATTTTGAGCTGAGGAGTGAGGTGATCCAGGCTACTATGTTGACAAGAGAGTAAAGGTGGGGAAGGGGTGGGCAGAGAGAGCAGAGGGTCCAGTTAAGACACTATTGCAATACTCCAGGTAGGAGCGACCGGTGAGTTAGACTTGGATTAATAATAGCAGAGTTGATGAGAAGTGGTCAGATTCCGGGCAGACAATAAAAGCATTGTCAACAGCAGTTGCTTACAGATCAGATATGGGTTTTGAATAAAATAGAGCAGGAAAGAAAAACTTGAGAATTTTAGGTCTGAATAACCAGAAGATGCAAGCTACGAGGTGAAGAATAATGGAGGAGGAGGAGGAGATGGCAGTGGAAATACAGGACTTCTGTTTGGGATCTATTATGTCTGGTATGCACATTATGCATCCAAGTGGAGATGTGGCATAGGCAGTTAGATATAAGGCCTACATAGAGACATCTTTTAGTTAGCATTTACTGAGGAATTAAGTGAATTAAGAAACAATGAACAAGTGAATGATTAAGCATATGAATGAATGAGTGAATAAATGTATGAATATTGAACATACAAAAAAATGATAGTAAAAGAACTAACGAGGAGGATATAATTCAAATTCTGCAGACAACTTACTGCCTGAAATAGCTATCCCTTAAAAGAGAAAACTAAGATAATTGGGTAGGAAAAACTGTAAAATCAGTACAAAATAACCCACTCACTGGGTTTTTAAATAACATTTTCAATTTAAACAGTGTCACTTCAGAACACAAGAGATATATTATGCACTACAAACTCTCCCCAAAGAATTCAAGTCCAAAAGCATCATTCTGGGATGTCTTGTGTATGTGTTAAAATTACACAGGGATGCTCAGCCAATGAAGATGTTGGTTCTCCGGCAAACCACAGGGATTAGATGCACGAATATATATATATAATATTCCTAAGAAACTACACAATGTTGTCTTTGATTTCCCAAAAGTCCATTTCTATATTCTGGAAGTCACACTATCTTAACTGCTTTTAATATTTCAAACGTGTCACTGCTTTTAGTCATACATTGTTATATACCTCCTTTTTAAGGCTTTTTAAAAGCATACACTTACTGCCCTGGCAGTTGTGGCTCAGTTGACTGGGCGTCATCCCATGCAACAAAAGTTTGCCAGTTCAATTCCCAGTCAGGGCACATGCCCAGGTTGTGGGCTCAATCCCTAGTAGGGGATGTGCAGGAAGCAGCTGACCTAAGTTTCGCTCTCATTGCTGTTTCTCTTTCTTCCTCTCTCTCTAAAAATCAATAAAAAGTCTCTGGGGGAAAAAAAAGAAAGTATACATTTACTGATTTTAATTTACTAACTGTATCTAGCATGTTAGGGGCCTGATCTTAAGGCAAAGAACCAAGGCTTATCCCACACCCTACTAAATAATGTAGGTTTCTCAAAATCTCTAACCAATTTAGTAATTAAAGTTTATATTGCAAACTCTATGAATAAAAAGATTTGAAAGAATTGTACAAATCTCTTCACTCCTACAGCTGTTCCTTGGACTCCTACTTAAATTAGCAAATGACAAAAAGCAGACTTCTCTTCAATATTTTGTTAAAATCACATGCTATTTCATTAGTGCCAATGAGTAATAAATAAACAAAGCAATTTCAGTTAGTTACTTTGGATGACTTTGTTTTTTACCTGAAGTAAGCAAATAACTATATCAGGGCAGTATTTAATTAGTCATGACTAGAGAGGCCAGAATTTTAGTAACACTGGATCAACAGTCCAAAATAAAAGCTGCTTATAGAATATGAATTTTTTTCTAAAAATATAAAACTATAATAAACTTAATACTGTTTTATCTTAGCCCAAGAAGAGAAAAAGCCATTTCAATTAAGACCTCAAGCAAACCTTTCTTCCTGCCTTCCATTCTGATTCACATTAAATTAGCCAGCATCTCACAAAATAAAAATGATGGCATCTGCACCAACACTGTAGTCCTTAAGTCGGGCCAGCAATAGACAAAGTCTGCTGGCTCAGTGCTCAAGCACATTTATGTAGGAAACAGCATATATGTCAAGGGACAGAAAGATAGTAATTCCCATTTTCCTAACCTATAGGTTTACAAATTCAAGAACAGGCTTTCTGAACCTCAGCACTACTGATATTTTAGGCTGCATTCATCTTAGATGTGTGTGTGTGAGGGGGGTGGGGGAGCAGGTGAAGTGTGCAATCTGTCTTGTGCACTGTGGTACATTTCGCAGCATCCCTGGCCTCTATCCACTAGATGCCAGTAGCATCCAATCCCCGGTATGACAGCCAGTAATGTCTCCAGATATTGCCAAACATCCCCTGGGAAGAGCAAAACTGCCCCCAGTTGAGAACCCTTGACCTGTATGTTCAGGAGATGTATGATTTTATATCGATTCCTCTAGGTGTGTTGCCTTTACAAAATATGTAACTTTAATTTCAAAGCTCACTTTCAGCTGTCATCAAAGCCCTTGAAACAAAATAGCAGGAAGCAACCGATACCCACAGAAAAAGGGAGCTTGGTTCTTTCAAAAGTTATCTATCTGCTCAAAAGCAAATTCTTAAACTTGTATATCCGTAGAAATTTCCCCAAATTAAACTATGAGTTTGAATCTGTTAAATGAGCTTGCATGTAGTCTTCAAAAAATAATAAAGAAAGGCTGCAACAGTCCAATTGCAGCAAAATTTAGTGGGTGGTTGTTTCTTTAAAGTATACTTAATGTCGCGTTTTTCCCCCCCTCCCAAAGTGGCAGCTTCTTATCTTTTGAAATGTCACTTGGTGACTCAAAAGAGAATAACTGTAATTTAAACAGCAAGAAGTGAGGCGGAATAACGGTACGTGGTCTCCGCGTGGAAGCTAATAAGCTGTCCTCCCGTAATTAACATCGTATGTTTCCTCCGTGGGTAGAAAGCCCCAGGTGTCTAAATACCATTTATATGCTGGTGGCTCCCACGTTTCCATCTCGTACCAACCTGCCCCTGAGACCACAGCCCATCATCAGCACACCCACGCAGATGACCAGCGTCTGCCTGAAGAGAACAAGAGGAGGCTTCTTTTCTCCTTATTCTAAACTTGTCTCCCCACCTTTCCCATGCTGGGAAAGAGGAGCACTATTCCCCAGGAAAAAGCCTTATAGTCATTTTTGACTTCTGTGTTAATTTCCAATTACTACTGTAACAAATTTCAATCGTTTTGCGACTTAAAACAACACGTTATCTCGTGTTTCTGGAGTTCAAAAGTCCAAATGAAGAGTCTAGAGTCCAATATTAAGGCGTCGACAGGATGGCCCCTTCTGGAGGCTCCAGGGGGGGGGGGGCGGGAATCAATTTCCACATCATTTCCAGCTTCTGGAGGCTCCTGCATTCCACGGCTTGGGGGTCCTTCCCCGCATCGCTCCACCTCTGCTTCCATCATAACGTCTCCTTCTCTGACCCTAACTCTCACAGGGACCTCTGTGATGACACTCGGCCCACCCAGACACCCCAGCATAACCTCCCCATCTCAGGATAGTTAACTTAATCACATCTACAAAGTCTCTTTTGCCAAGTGAGATACTGTAATTTATAAGAAATTTTTCCACCTGGTCATTCCCAGGACCAAAATATATTTCTCATACAGACTTGGTCTTCATGCAAGATTCCTGGCTCGCAGCAACCCAAACCCTTGGGCTTTCTAAGCAGTAAGTGTGATGAGAGCTTTTTTTGTCGTATTTGGTTTCTTGTCCTGTTTCTGAAATCACTTGAGAGTCGTGAAGGGGAAGTACGTGTCTGATTATTCAAAAAAAGCCCCTTTCCACACCCCTGGGTCTATGTCAATGAGATGACTTTTGGAAAGCACTTGAGGATGGGAGCTGGTTGCCAGAAGCACCCACCATGAATAAGGGGTTGGAACTTTCAGTCCCACCCACCCTTCTGGCCTCTCTGGAGGGGAGAGTGGCTCAAGATTCAATCGATGACCAATGTCCAATGATTTCATCAATCATGCCTGTGTAATGAAGCCTCCACAAAAATCCAAGAGGAGGGGTTGGTGAATACATGGAACGGTGTGGAGAAAGGTACTCCCCTTGCCCCATACCTTGCCCTATGCATCGTTTCTATCTGGCTGTTCCTGAGTTATGTCCTTTTACAACAGACCAATAAACTAGTTAGCAAACGTGTCTCCAAGTTCTGTGAGCCTTCTAACAAATTAATCAAACCCGAAGAGGGGGTCCTGGGAACCTCGTATTCATAGGCAGTCAGTCGGAAGTACGGCTATATACTTGGACCTGCAACTGACATCTGAAAAGCGAGGTGGCAGGGAGTGTGTGGTGGGGGAGAGAAGGGACTGGGGGGGAATGGTGGGGAGAGTCTTGTAGGACTGACCCCTTAGCCTGTGGGATCTGGAGCTATCTCTAGAAAAATAATAGTGTCAGAATTGAGTTGAATTTTCTAAAACCTTGTTAGTGTCCCAATAATTGCCTGTTGGTGCGAGGATCCCCTTCACACAATGAAATTTGCTGATCGGAACCATTTTACCACATAAGGTAACTTATTCACAGATTTGGGGTATTATGATATGAACACTTTTGGGGGAGGAACATTATCCTATCTACCACTTCTCCTCTCCTTTTCTAGTCCACCCCCCCCAAATCATCAACAATCTGGGGGCTCTACCTCTGCAATATATCCCAAATCAACTGCTTCCCTGTCTTCCTTTGCTACCACCCCAGTAAGGCCATGTGGACTCTGCGCCTCCTCACCAGTCTCCCTGGTGCCACTCTTGCTCCTCTACAGTCCTGGGCTCTAAAGCTGCCAGAACTTTGATCTTTGCAAAATATAAATCAAAGAATGTTATTTCCTCGTTCAGAACTCATCAGTGGCTTCCCATCATCATCAGAACAAAATCCTAATAGGCCCTTCATCCTCTGGCCCTTTCTTACCTTTAAAAAAATAATGGAGAAAGACAGAAGCCATTTTTTCCTCCACAGAATTTCTCACCCTCAACCTTCCAAGGCCTTGTACAATGAGCAGAAGCTCTTAGCTACTTATCAAAGGGAGCTGCTTGTGTTTCAGCCGCCCTTCCTGAGCCTCTAATTGTACCTCTCTCTCCTAAGGCAGAAGACAGCAACGGCTACATAATTCTAACCCTAAGCCCTCCCTCTCCAAGTCCATTTTGACAGCAAAGTTCTTGATAAAACTACCAGGAATTTTTAAATGTGCAAAAAAAAAAATCAGAAGGTAGGGAAAGAAAGGAAAGAGCACAACATAGTGTGATATATACTTCACGTTTCAGAACAGGCAGACAAAAGAAGCTATCTTAGGTTGATGGATCTAAAAATAGGGCAGAGATCAATTATTTAATGTTAAAAGAACTAAAAATAAAAAATTAACAGTCTTTGGGAGTGATGGGAGAGTGACTTACTTTTCAATCTATTCCTTTATGAACTCTGAATGCTTAGGCCATGTAAATAAATATAGAATATCTACTAATTTCATGCAAGATTTATACTAAGTTGACACGTGAGTGTATGCATGTTTATATATGCACATTGGTCATCCATTTTTTTTTCACCTATTGTAACATTTCTTCCCTCTGATTCCAACACTGCTCTTTGGAATTCCCCCTCCAGACTATCCCACCAAGGATTTCTTGGTGATAAATCAGAGGGCGCCAGCACCCCATCAGCAGTCTCTCTGTGGAACAATATTCCTTAGACCTCCTCTATCTCTATTTTTAAAAACGTTTTTTCCCCTGAATTTTCTCACACCAACTACTTCTGGAGCCAGCTCCTCTCTCCTCATTTCCAAATAATAAGATCTACACTTTATAATTCCTACTCTTGCCCTAACTGGTTTGGCTCAGTGGATAAAGCATCAGCCTGCAGACTGAGGGTCCCGGGTTCAATTCTGGTTAAGGGCATGTACCTTGGTTGCAGGCTCGATCCCTAGTCAGGGGTGTGCAGGAGGCAGCTGATCAATGTTTCTCCCTCATCAATGTGTCTAACTCTCTATCCCTCTCCCCGCCTTTCTGTAAAATCAATAAAATGTATTTAATAATAATAATAATAATTCCTATTCTTCAACATGCCAGCATCTCAGCAAAGCAGCTACTCCACAAATGCAGCCCTCACTTGGAATAATGAACAATCTCTAACTCAATCACTTCTATCTGTATTTCTTCACCTCTAAGGAACACCCAGTCAACTCTTATTGGAGGATACTTCACAGAATTTTAGGGCCATAAGGTACTCCAGAGAACAAACTCACCCACAACAAAGTCACCTGAGTTATAAAAACACAAACCAGTGCACCTCATACCGATCTACAAACTCAAATTGTTTTCGACAACCTCCAAGGTGGTTCCAATGCATACAAAACTCTGAGATTCCTCAAACCTAACCCAATCTCCTTATTTTTAAAATTAGGAAAGTCAAATCTAGAGAGGTAAGTGGTTTGCCCAAAATTGTCTACATAATATACAGCCAATTCATTATTCTACTGGTATATATTCCACTATCTCTCTTAAAGAAACATGTGAGATTAAAAAATGCAAAAAGTATAAGAAAGAAACTATGTCAACATAATAAAGACCATATAAGAAAAGAAACCCACATCTAACATTATACTCAATGAAGAAAAACTGAAATCTTTCCCTCTAAGATCAAGAACAAAACAAACATGCCCACCTTTGCCACTTCTATTCAACAATAGAGGCCCAGTGCACAAAAATTTGTGCACTCAGGGGTGTGGGGGTCCTTCAGTCTGGCCTGTGCCCTCTCGCAGTCTGAGACCCCTTGGAGGATGTCCACCTGCTGGCGTGCCTGGCCAGCCTGGGTGAGGGGCTGAGGGCCATTTCAGGCTGCCCACAGCCCCTTCAGGGTTTGGGTCCCTACTGGGGTGCCTGGCCAGCCTGGATGAGGGGCAGAAGACTGTTTCAGGCTGCCCACAGCCCCTTTAGGATTCGGGTCCCTACTGGGGTACCTGTCCAGCCTGGGTGAGGGACAGAGGGCTGTTTCAGGCTGCCCACAGCCCCTTCAGGGTTTGGGTTCCTACTGGGGTGCCTGGCTGGAAGCAGGTATCTGGGATTTATTTAACTTCTATAATTGAAACTTTGTTGCCTTGATCCCCAACTCGAAGCCTGGGTTGTTCCTGGCAACCCAAGGTCCCAGCCCAGCAGGTATCTGGGGTTTGTTTATCTTCTATAATTGAAACTTTGTAGCCTTGAGTAGAGCTCAGGGCCCACAGGGTCCTGGCTTCCTCCATTCCCCGGGGCAACTCCAGCTCTGCGGCTGTCATCATTTTAGTTGAATTAATTTGCATATTTGCTCCTGATTGGTTGATGGGCATGGCTTTGTGGGCGTGGCTTGTGGGTGTAATGGAGTGGGGGTCTATTTGCATATTACTCCTTTATTAGATAGTTCTGGAAATCCTAGACAGAGCAATTGGGTAAGAAGGTAAAATAAAATAAAAGGGTAAGAAAAGAAAATAAAAGAAAAGGCATGCAAACTAGAAAGAAAGACATGAATTACCACTGTTTGTAGATGACATAATCTTATATGTAGAAATCCTAAACTTTACACACACACATACAAAAAAAAATACCTATTGGAACTAATAAATAAAGTCATCAAAGTTGCAGGATACAAAATGGACACATAAAAGTTAGTTTCATTTTTATACATTAACAATGCGAAATCCTAAAATGAAATTAAGAAAACAATTCTATTTACAACAACATCAAAAAGGATAAATACTTATGAAAAACTTAGCTGAGGAGGTGAAAGATTTGGACACTGAAAACTATAAAACACTGATGAAAGAAATTAAATCAAACACAAGTAAATGGAAAGACATCCTGTGCTCATGGACTGGAAGACTTAATAGTGTTAAGATGGTAATAGCAATGTGGGATTGGGGGGATGAGATAAGCCAAAGAACTTATATACTTATATGCATAGCCTATGGATATGGGTAATAGGTTGGTGGTGATCTGGATGGTGGTGGTGGTGGTAGGGGCCGAGAGGATAAAGGGGAGAAAATAGGTGACATCTGTAATACTATCAACAATAAAAAATATATTTTAAAAAATGGCAATACTACCCAAAGCAATCTACAGATTCAATGCAATCCCTATCAAAATCCTAATGACATTTCTTGCAGTTTAAAAATCCATCCTATTTATTTAATTTTAATTTTAATTTTTGCAGAAATTTTAAAAATCCATTTCAAGGGACCCTAATAGTCAAAATAATCTTGAAAAAGGACAAAGCTGTAAATCTCATACTTTCTGATTTCAAAACTTACTACCAAGCAATTATTATCAAAACACTGTGGTACTAACATAAAAATAGATATATAAATAAACGGACTAAAGAGCCCAGAAATAAACCCTCACATATTGAATCAAAGACTTACATAAGAGCTAACACTATAAAACTCTTAGAATAAAATACAGGGGGAAAGCTTAATGACATTACACTTTGTGATGACTTCTTGGATATAACACCAAAAGCACAAGCAAGAAAAGAATGATAGACAGGTTGCATTTCATCAAAATTAAAAACTTTTATGCAAAGTACACTCTCACAGCACAGTAAGAAACAAAACATACAAAAAAATTAAAAAATGATCAAAAGATTGAACTGACATTTCTCCAAAAAATATATATAAATGGCTAATAAGTAAATGAAAAGGTGCTCAACATGACCAATCACCAGAAAAATGCAAATCAAAACCATGATGAGATACCACTTCATACCCATTAGGATGGCTATTATAAAAAAAAAAAAGAAAAGAAAAGAAAACAAGTATTGACATGAATGTACAGAAACTGGAACCTTTATGCACTGCTGGTGGGAATGTAAAATAATACAACTGCTGTGGAAAATGTTTTGGTGATTTCTCAAAAAAATTAGAAATAGAATTCTGATATGATCCAGCAATTCCACTTCTGGGAATATATCCAAAAGAATTCAAAGTAGGGGCTCAACCCTAACCGGTTTGGCTCAATGGATGGAGTGTTGGTCTGAGGACTGAAGGGTCCCAGGTTCGATTCTGGTCAAGGGCATGTACCTTGGTTGCGGGCACATCCTCAGTAGGGGGTATGCAGGAGGTAGCTGATCAGTGTTTCTCTCTCATCGATGTTTCTAACTCTCTATCCCTCTCCCTTCCTCTCTGTAAAAAACTCAATATATATTTTTTAAAAGAAAGTAGGGGCTCAAACAGATATATTTGTACATTCATGTTCATAACAGCTTTAGTCACAAAAGCCAAAATGTGGGACAGCCCAACTGCCCATCAATGGACAAATGGATAAAAAAAATGAGGATATACATATAATGGAATACTATTCAGTCTTAAAAAGGAAGGAAATTTTGATACATGATACAAATGGATGAACCTTAAAGACAAGTGAAATAAGCAGTCACCAAAGGCCAATGCTACATAATTCTGCTTATATGAGGTACCTAGCTAGTCAAATTCATAAAGGCAAAAAGTAGAATGGTGGGTGCAAGAGGCTGCGGAGAGGGGGGGCTGAAGAATTAGAATTTAATGAGTACAGTTTCAGTTGGAGAAGATGAAAACATTCTGGAGATGGATGGTGGTGATGGTTGCACAATAATGTAAATACACTTAATACCACAGAAACATATACTTAAATGGTTAAAATGTGCCCTAGCCAGTTTGGCTAATAGATGGAGCATCTGCCTGCGGACTGAAGGGTCCAGGGTTTGATTCCAATCAAGGGCACATGGCTTTGTTGCAGGCTCAAACCCCAGTAGGGGGCATGCAGTAGGCAGCCAATCAATGATTCTCTCTCATCATTGACGTTTCTTTCCCTTCCTCTCTGAAATCAATTTTTAAAAATTTATTTAAAAATAATGGTTAAAATGGTAAGTTTTATGTTATACATATTTTACCAGAAAAAGATTTTTAAACATGCAAAACCTGAATTACTCATCCTTCTTTCTCTTAAACATTATTTTGTTTGTTTTACTCATCTAAAAATTAGTAAATCTCAGCTTCCAGCAAAACATGTCCAAATACTCCTTCTGAGCAATTTTCTTTTAGAACCTCAACTGATGCCCACCTTTCTGTGATCGCCCTCTCCCCACGAGGCCCAGAGTGGGCAGTGCAATCTGTTTCCTCGGGTCTGACATACAGCCCCCTTCCAAACATTCTGTGAAGACTTCTGTCACCACCAGAAGCTTCTGTTCTTTGGCCTCGAGCAATGTCTCCATTACCAAGAAGTAGGAAAGCACTGATCTTCCTGGAAATAGAAACTGGTCCTCCGAGTTCAATTTTCGGCAGTAACCAAACTGATTAAGAGAGCAGGGTGGGGGGGAGTCACTCTGAATGAAATACGTGTCATTGAACTGAGGAGTGATGTGGTCCAAGTTAGTATATAAATAGGTCATTCTGCCTGACACATATAAAAGAGTGGAGCCCGAGTGACGGGAGTGGAATGAAAGCAGGGACAAGAGTTGGGAAGGTGTTTTCATTAAACTAGGGAGAGGTGATGGTAGATTAGACCAGGTTGGCAGCAATGGAGACAGTGAGAAATAGCCGGGTTCTAGGTAGCATTGAAGCGAGAACCAACAAGATTGGAAGTAATGCTTAAGATAAAGAAAATGGCCAGAGCAAGTGGAAAGATGATCTTCCATTTACTCAGATGGGAAAGAATGTGGGCAGGGCAGATTGGAATAGGAGATGTGAGAGTCAAGAGTTCTGTTTTGGACACGTCAGGTATCCAAGTGGAGAACTGAGATAAATAGTCAGATATGTAAGTCTGAATATCAAGGGAGAGATTATGCACTCTGTGAAGAAACCAAGATTCTCAAGTGTCCCAACACAAACTAGTGTTTCTTGAAAGTAAGTCCAATAAGTTCATACACTTTAACACATTAGGATGTTAAACCATGCTAGGGGATATCCAAGAACTCTAGAAAACTAAAATGGAAAATGATTTAAGCTCTGATAGGTAGACAGAATAGTTTATAAATATATTATTTGGGTAATTATCCTAAAATGAAACAATAGGTCTTAAAAGGATTAATGTTCCAAATAAAATGAGAAAAATATAAATATGGTTTGTTAGGAAGGAAAGGAATAATAGTTAACTATTTTCAAAAAGTGTTTTAATCACCATCGCAAAGCCAAAAATAATAAGGCAGCATCATCCCATGTTCCTTTGGTTCTGAAGGGAACAAGTGATTGTGTTTACACTGCCCAACAGTGATAAATGCCTCTCACTGTAGTCTGAACACTCCACAGAGATGAAAGTTCATTGCTTTGGGCAGGGCAGACCACAATAATTAGCAAAGTAATTAACTAACTGTTCACTAATAGAGTTTACTAACTGTTTTTGCCATAATTTACGAGAGAAGAGGAATCAGTATACTTATGAACTCTTCTTGGTTAGGACAGTTAAGATGCAATGACCAAATTTTTACTTCCTGGTCATAGCATGTTCAATAAGATTCCAATGTGAAAATAAGAATAGAATTTTATTTCTGATAATTTTATCTGCACTGTTCAGTGTTTCTGGCTGGGAGTCCTCTATGCTATTCTAATCGTCATGGTGTTATAACTGTTACACTGCATTCCAAAGCCAGAAAACTATCAATGGCAGATGAAAGTGCTTCCTGGGTTTTGTTCTGTTTAAAGAATTGTCAGGAGAAGGAAGAGAGGTGGGGTATTTCTTATAGAAATGAGCATATGAATATGTGCTCTTTAGAGTATTGGGTGACACACTATGCCCACATTAGCAATTAGCTCCACAAAGAAAACAGTTCACATTACAACTCACCAAAATGCCCAATTCCAAGCCTGCCCTGAGTGCCCCGGTTATGGACAAAGGTTTAGGGAAAACGCCAATCCTCCCGAAGTACAAACACCATGCTGACAGACCACTGCCTCACCTTGGTGCAGAGGACTGTAGCCTCTAAAACATTTCACATTCTCAAGCATTCACTCCCCTCTCATGGGCTGTGAGGCAATCCATTCATTGGCAGCCACAGAACCAGGAATACCGAGTCACTCCCCCCACCCCCCCCACTCCGCCCGAGACACACACACACACACACACACACACACACAAACTTCCTCACCAGTACTTCTAAACTTACATTAGTTATTCCAGCTTCTTTTTTAATAAAACAACCCTTCATTCATGAAAGAGCAGTTCACAACTTGGTTTCCCTAGGCCTCTAGACAGTAATGAATAGGAAACATTTACTGAGTGTTTCCTATGTGCCAGATACTGTGCAAACCACGCTATAGATGATGCCATTTCAGTCAGGCACAGCCTCTATGTGGGCACTATTATTACCTCCACATTATGGATAAGAAAGAGCTTAGAAAGGCTAGGTAACTTGCCCAAGTCTAAATAGCTAGTATTAGCAGATCTGTCACACCCTGGACACGACTCCCCCACCATTCTTCCCCACTATGTGGCAAAGGAGTTCATAAGCGAAGGCAAAAACTATCTGACATTCTAAACAGCTTAGTGCACATCACGTTTATCTCAAAAGTAAATGACTCTACTGCATCATTAAAAGGCCAATTTCCCTGCGTTGCCCTGCAATAACAGCATGTCTGTGTAGAAACACTGGTTATCGCGTGCGGACAAAATAGTTTAGACTGGGTGTTAGTAAAAATCAGAGGGTAAACTAACCAGCTCTTTCTTATTCAATTCACCTTGTTTTAAAGATCTATTTCATCAGGCTGCAGAAGCCTATATCAGAGAATATTTTTTCAAACAAAATAAAAGTTTTTCTAGACTAGCCTCGTGTCTGATAATTTGGAAACACCAAACATGAACACTCTTCTTCAGAAAATATGGAAGATGGGGAATCTGATAGAGGAAAAGGAGAGTTAAGGAAGATCAACAAGGAAAGGTAAGCAGGTAAGCAAAGTATTGTAAAAATGTCAGCATTTTAAACAAGATTATCTGAAGTACTCATTTATTTAAAAAAAAAAAAAAAAAAAAAGGAGACAAGAAAATCAAACCATGTGGAAGAAGGCCAGAGTGGTGTGTGTATGGTTGTGTAGCCATGGTGTAGTCAGTTCACAGGTCCTTGTCATTGACAGAAAAGGTGTCTAAAATGGACAGAAACTTCCCTTTTCAACACATAGATGTGGTGTGATAAGAGAACAAGGAACCGGAAATCTACAGACCCAGGTCTGGTCATCTTGGTCATGCCAATAATTCCCGGAACCTGGACCAATGGACCTGGCCTCTTTGGACCTAGTTTTCTCACCTAGAACACATAAATAATAACCATCTGATAATTAAATGTGTGTTATTGCTGTGAGGGTGTTGTATGATTATAAGTATAAAACTATTCAGGTTCACTGCAAAAGAAACACATCATTGTTACTACCAGCATATTGCAGAATGAGTTGCAAGTTGACCTAATGCATTCACTGAGCTGAAAAGGGAAAGAGCAAGAGACATGAGGATGGGCATGCCCCTAGTGTTGATTCTTTTCTATTATGAATGTCATTAATCTACAATACAACTATTAAGTCTGGGAGTATAGGGTATTAGCAGGCCTGTTTACAATTGAAAGATAGTAAAAACCACCCAATTAAGTGATTGGGACTATAACCAGAAAAAGCAAATTCTTGAATATCCACACCAAGGGAAAGGAAGCGCTGGAGCAGAGATTGGAATTCAGCAGATGCTCAAAAATCAATGTCTTCGTGGCTCTGGCATGTTCTTTATGATATGCTTCTAGGCATGCTTAGATTTGACTTCTAAAATTAATCTTCAGTCCCACTGAGGGCAGAAGGAGGTGGTCCAGGAGCTTGTGACCATCTTGTGCCCACCACCCTCTCAGGATTTAAATTGTGCCAGGATGACCCCTACAAGTGGACCCTGTCATGCAGTTAAGAAAAAGGTGGATGTCCCCAGCCTATGACCATAGATCCAAGCTAAAGAACAGTCCAGTCACTGGACTTGCAATTCTGCTCATTGGTTTTCTTGAATTTAGCTCTCTGTAATTAGTGTCTATCGACAGAAAAGAATATTTTAATTTCCAACATTTTCCTTTCTAAACAGAAAGCTTGGAGAACATTTAGCATTAAGGTAGAAATTGTTAACAAATAAATGTATTTCACAATAACATGGAAAGTAGTGCCATAATCCATTAACTTGTAATCTCCCAGATGCAGAAAGTAGCCTCTTGTCTACTCTTCAGCCAGAGAAGACACCTATATAACCGAACCTTCTTTGGAACATCAAGCCAATCCACAGGTTCACCTCTGTCCCAGACGAGTGCCCGGTGATGGGAAATGCACCTCTCACGTTCGTCTATAAAAAGCAAACACTTTATCCTAATTTGTTATGAATGAACGTGATTGATTTAATAGCTCATTATTCTGAGTAAAATAAGATAACTGGGTCTATTCTTTTATAGTAGAGTTCCTCACGTTAGACTTGATTAAAATTGTCCTTAATTTATATAAATTCTAAATACAAAGACTCCTTTGTAAAAACTGCAAAAATCACATGCTCAGTGGATGTGAATGAGTGAATTATGTGAATCAATGAGTCTTTCATAAGGTTAAAGGGTACCCACGTCACTTGTGAATTAAGTACTTTGTGCGAATAAAGCCTTATGATTATGTACATTTTTGAGAGGAATAAAATTTTTTCATTCAGCAAACATAGACTAGGAGCAATTAATTATCCAGGTCTTAACAATGGAGACGGCAGCATCTTCTGAAGCAAAAATTTAACCGTATTTTAATCCCAAAACAAAATCCTAAGAACATATTACTGACAGGTTAGGCTGTTACCACTGATCACAAAGGACTCCCATAACTAGTCCCAGAGTTTGGACAGAAATGAATGGGATCGTCCAGACAAAACTGCCTCCTGCCAGGGACTGACCTTTGGGTAAACAGGCCTGGAAAAATACTAAAAGGAGAACAATGTGTAGTATACGGAGGGGAGCAGCAGCTTTTCCAGAGCGCTTCAGTCTCTCCTTCACTCCACACATAAAACGCATCCAGCTGACATTATGCTTGTTGCATGAGGATAGAGGGAGTCACGTGAGAAATAAGTGTTCCACGAAGATTAATCTGTCAGTATTGGGACTGATGAACTGACAGCGAGGGAGAAACAACAGGCGATGACAAGAACACAATACAGAGAGAGAAGGAGGGATGGATTCAAGGAGGAAACGTCAAGGCAGAATAAGTGACTATTTATAGACAGAAGATGAAGGCGAGAAGAGAGTCAAAGATGACTCGGAAGGTTCACGCTGGGAGGGCTAGGAAAGCAGCGGTACCGCTGAGAAAAGGAGCAAGGCAGGAAGGACAGCTCTCGTCCTGTCTGACTCCTTCAGAAGAGTGATGCCCCCAACCCTGGGCAATGCCAACAGGCAAGCAAGTGCTCCTGGGTTGCTTTTTGACGGGCTGTCGAGAGAAGGACAGTGGCCTAATCTGTTAAGAAAACAAAAACTGAGAATAAGTAAAGACAGAATAACATGAATTGTTATATATTCAGCCGGAATAAGTCAATCCATGAGCAGAGAGCAGAAAATGTTGTAAAGAGGTACTCGCTGAAGCAAGACTTTCAACAGCACAGCTCAGCCGTGGACTGTTGGGAAGCATGGAGGCAAGCAAATCAATCTAAGCTGAGATGATCACAAGTGGTCCAGACTCTAGAGAGGGAAGAATCAAAGACCAGGGTCCAAACTCAAACACCTCCAGAGACCAGGCAAATAACAAAAATGAAGAAGGGTGTTAGGTAACAAGGAGAGGAGGGGACTAAAGAAAAGACCTCATGCCCACCCCCATCTAAAAGGAAAGACAGTAGATGGGTTACTTCCACCCGAGATCATAGGCCCACTCTTCTGACTTTTCAAGAGAATCATCCCACCCACATTCTCTACCATGAATACTCTTTCATCTTCTTCTTCGAGCACTTGTCAATATCTGAAATCTTTGTGTTGTTGTTGCTCTTGTTGTGTTTATGGTCTGTCTCCTCCCACTAGAAGATCAATTCCCTGAGGAGCCAAAGAATTAGCCATAAATCAATACTCAGTCAACAATGTGCTTACCTCCTGACTTCTCAGGATTTAACCATTTGATGGGGAATAAACCCAAACCCCTCACCTCTTACAGCCTTCACATTTCACATTCATTACCTGCCACTCCCAACTCTGCAGCATGAGCTCTGCCAGGACAGGACCTGTGTTCAAATCCTGACTGATACTCAGTAGCTGTTTGTCCTTTTGAAGACACTAACTATGAATCGCAAGGGTTACATCTATAAACATGTACATTATTGGGTTTCCAGAGGAACTGGTTTTCTTTAACTGTCTACAAATGTAACATTAATGCCCAATTCTTTTACATTTCCCACTCTGGGGTTTCTCCTTCTCACGTTCACCACACCAAATTCCTTACCACCTCCCAGCCTGCCAGAGCCCTTGCCTCTGTGGACCCCTCTCCCAAAAACTTACCTCCTACTGGCTAGAGCCAGTTCAACTGTTTCTTCCTCTGTGAGTCTTTCTTTGACTTTCCTAGGTGCCCACAACCTTTGGTTCTTACAACTAGCTACTGCACGGACATGCACCACGCAGCACCAGCTGCCTTTTTCTGATGCCCATCAAGTTATGAGCAAACGCTGGGACTAAGTGTTCCTTTTCGTCACTTTTACCAGAGTCCAGCATCATGCCTGATTCAAAACAAATATTCAATAAATGTTTGCTGACCCAAACAGAACTTAATCGTTGACAGACACAAATCCAATTTACTAGGTACTATGTGAGTGGACACCTCTTATTCCATGTTGCTCCAACACTGAGAAGTAACCGATAGCAATGACAATAACTACCACATGGTCAGCTCTTGATTAGCCACATTAATGGTGGTGGGGTCAGTGATAGGGATAATTTAAGAACTGTTCAGGTGTCATTTATGCTAAAAAAAAAAAAAAAACCACACACACAAAATTATCTCTCCTACTGATCTGTCAAATGCTAACAGCAACTTGAGGCTCTTTGGAAGGTCAATTTGATTATAACATAAAATTGTACAGAAAGCACTGCACTCTTTCTAACTTGAGTGTTTAATCATCAATTCATTCAACAGATATTTACTGACAACCTACTATATGACAGACATTACAAGTAAAATCACTGCAAGCCTGAATTCTATAGACTGAAATTTTCTCCTAGATGCTCAGGAAGACCTAGAAAACTTGGGAGGGCTGTTGAAGCCAAAACAAATGTTTATATTGTTCTGTAACCTAATACTAGTAGTTGCCTTTCTACCTATTCTGAGAAAAGGACTCTGTGTGTCTTTCGGCGGCTCCACACCCAGAACAAGGGGGCAGCTGGCTTCTGCATGGTCCAGAATGTGGAGCTGGCCTTGTCCTGAAGTAGAATAGCAAGTAATGATGATCATTATGATCTAAATTAATTCAAACATCTCTCTCTTCTCTCTCTTCAGCCTGGGGTGTTAGGGAGTAGTGGTGCTGAGAAAACAACTTTTGTTTTCCTGAGCTGCTGCATAAGCATTTTACAGTATGACAAATCTGCTCACACCCAAGGTCTGAACATTTAGATAAAGACTTTAGGATTCCCGCCATAAGTTCCCACTTTGCTTTTACATTTTTTAAAATAGTTGCTTAGAATTAAGCCTGAGAAAAATTAGTAACCTCAGTCCAACCACTTATGAGTGACAGGGGTTGGCCACCCTGCTCTCTGTCTCCTGATGGCTGGGGACCTGGGATATGACCTGGGATGGAGGACTCCCCTTCCCCCAGCTCACTGCCTCCCCACCCCCATTCCTATTTTGGGGATCTGTAATATATCTTTGACTACTTCCTTTGTGTGAATGTACTAAAACTGAAACTTCAATCAAAAAGATCCTGTGGGTTTCACTTCTGCAAAGTGGGAGCTCAGAGGCTGAGGGATCTACCTGCCTACCTCTTTCAGTACACTCTTTAGGTAGGACATTGTCTGTATATTCTTTTTTTAAAAAATATATTTTATTGATTTTTTACAGAGAGGAAGGGAGAGGGATAGAGAGTTAGAAACATCGATGAGAGAGAAGCATCGATCAGCTGCCTCCTGCACACCCCCAACCAGGGATGTGCCTGCAACCAAGGTACATGCCCTTGACCGGAATCGAACCTGGGACCCTTGAGTCCATAGGCCAATGTGCTATCCAGTGAGCCAAACCAGCTAGGGCTGTCTCCATATTCTTAATTCAAAACACCAGCTCTGTCTCCCTAGCACAACAGATTAAGTAACAAAAGACTGAGCATAAACAGGCTAACTAGACTCAAAAGAGATGACATTCATCGTCCCCAGACCCTGTGTTATGTATGCACAATGTACCTCATCCATCCCTTCTTACGTGGAAGAGAAAAGAATCCTAAGACAGTAGGATATAGGGCCAAATGAAGATCATATGTCTTGGTAAAAAAGCAAAACTAAATTTTCCCAATTCAGACCCTAATACTTCTACATGGTAAACTGATATCTTAGCTAGTAAGAAAAATTTACAATAAATAATCAGAAAAGAAAATAAACTATGAAGAAACTTGAATTTGAATAAGCACCAAAAACTAGTAACTACTTAGAACGGAGGTGACCACATTCCCCCTCTGCTATGGACCATCTTGGTTTATGCCTCTTGTTCTGGAATAATTATTAAGTGTTGCCTCTTTCATTCTCAGAAATGGAGTACTTTGGACAAATAGGTCGTCTATCACCCTATCTGGAGATAAAAAGATTTTGATAGAGTTCAGCCAGTATTGCTCAGTGGTTAAGCATGGACCCATGAAGCAGGAGGTCAGGGTTCAATTCCCAGACAGGGTACATGACCACTTTGTAGACTCGATCCCCAGTACGGGGGTATGAAGGAGGCAGCCAAACAATGATTCTCATCATCAATGTTTCTCTCTCTCCCTCTTTCTTCCTCTCTCTGAAATCAATGACAACACTTTTTAAAAAAAAAAGAAAGAAAGAAAGAAAAAGATTCTGATAGAGTAGGCAGTTAGACACGCATTAACAGAACAGGGACAATAGACCAGATACAAAATGTCACCAGGGCAGAAAGTCCTGGGTACCTAGCAACAAGCAACACTAAAGAAAACAACTATTAGAGGCTGGGACCTGACCCTCAGAGTGACTTTTTCTCCCCTAGTGTGATGCTAGTCATCCAGTTTAGACTCCCTTAAAGGAGGAAAAAGGGACCAGAGAACAGCCTCATACAACTTCCATACAAGTCCTTGCATGACTACTCCATGAAGCAATAAGCATTAAGACAATGAGGTTCTAATCAGCATCAAATAATCTTAAGAACAAAACATTGGGTCTATTGACCACAGAGACAGAGTTTTGGTCAAACTAGAGATAATATCTAGGCCTCAATTGTGTTTTAACTCCAAGCCCAGAAGAACAGCAAAACCAGACCAAGCAACACCATGGCTGGCTGACATCAGGAACAGATACAATGACTAATGACCCTCTACCCTAGTGTCTACCAACCAGTAGAAACCATGACTCTAGTATCCACCAATCAGTAGAAACCACGACCCTGAAAGGACACAACTGGAAGGCTAATAAACATTCACCTTTGCAAAACAAATAAAAATCCTTAAGATGAAGGGCACAGGGTGCACTTATGCGTGTTCTCTCTCTCTCTCTCTCTCTCTCTCTCTCTCTCTCTCTCTCTCTCTCTCTCTCTCACACACTCACACACACACACACACACACACACACACACACACACACTTGCGCACTTTCTTTCTCAGGCAGGTACCTTTGCTTTCTTCCTACCAAGTTCTAAGGGCCCTTCTTTTGTCTCTGTAACTTGTTTCCTAAGTCCATACAGCCCAGCTGGCTCACTTCTTCAACCTCTGTGACTTTCTAAAGAAACTTTCTCTTGCATCAGAGTTCTTTGCTCTGAATTCTTTCTTAGCCAAACTCATGAACCGAGGTTTGCCATTAACAATTCCACAAGGAAACCTTAAGATTTTCAAAAACACTGGTAATGCAAAGGTGTTTTGTATTTGTTTTGTACCATCTACTCTTGAACTGACCAATTTTGAAAGAGTTAAACATTTTAACTTTCCCAGCTGCAAAGTAATAAGGCCTGATCAACACTGAATATTTATGAAATAAATACAGAGCTCTGCCTTGCAACCTATCTCTAGGACTTTACCTCTCCACTTCTACCCCCAAACTATGAGAATCCAGGAGAATAGCACAATGATTCAGCATTTCTCAGACATTCATTAAAATGTGCTTGAGTGCAATGAAATCAGGGAAGAAAAAAGGTACATGCTACAGAGATATTAAAATCAAAACTTATAAAATCAAAAATGGTGAAATTCTGTACTTCTTCTCTTACTGAAGTATTTGTAAAGTAGTAAAACTAACAAGTTCTATCATCACTATCATTAGGCAAGTCACCAAGATATAAGCAGAAAGCACTGGAAACTCTTTTTGTCAACTAATTCAAGAGATGCTTAAAAACAGAAGTAAAAGTAAAATCACAGAACACAAAGGGAAAATTCAGGGAATATGCCATTTAAGAAGTACAGTTTATAACTGTATAGGAGCACTTTTTAGAATGCTGCTTTTCTCATTTCTGTGTCTCCTGGAAAACATACTATGCCATATTCCTCCTGGTACCTTTTACCTCTTATCTCTGAATCTGTGGCATAGTACTTTGCACATAGAAACATGCAACAAACGCTTATTGAATTAAAATTTTAAAAAAAGAAGAAAAGTGCTTTCAAATATAATTTCTCTGTAAACATCTTTTTAAGATAAAAGAAGCCCAACTATCCTTGGGGAATGAAAGTGGAGAGGTAGAACCATTCCAACAGCAAGCATGAGCTGCACAGTGAAAAATCTATTCTTCAACATCAGTGGTGGGTGAAGTTTTAACAAACCCATTATCATAGAAATCCAGGCATATTGTAGTCAAACCATGTACTACCAACATAGCAACCACACCAGGTTAGACAGGCATTACTCACAGCCTCCAACACCTGCGTTACACACAAGTTCCACTGGAATTGCTTTCAAGTCTCAGCTCAGGAGGGCTTGGCCATTCTTTAAAACAGCCTTTGAGGCACCTTTTAGTTCTTCCTCCAATATCTTATGCAAAGACACAGGAGTTTGAGAACTCGCCACTGAACCATAGAAGGTCTCTTTCACTAGGAAAGCCATAAAATGGGCCTCAAAGAATTCATGGAGACAGCGCTGGACTCTTCTACTGTAAAGACACCACCCACTCCTAAAAACAAGACAAATGGGGAGACGTGATCCAGGAATCAACCCTTTCAGTGGCGTAGGAGCTGATGGGAAGAGGACTGCAAGATCAGAGAGCCATTCATCTCAGCCAAAGTGGGTAGCAGTGACTTCATAATCTTGAGAAACAAAATTACCTTCTCCGATAATAACTAGTACGAAGGAAGCATTTTCTCAGAAACCTCACTGGTAAAACTTAAATATTCAGGCCTTCTGAATTTTTATATGAGCTGTTTTACAATCTTGGGACCGTTCCCTTCAAAGCCTTACATTTCTAACTCCCCACTTGACAGTTACCATTTACCTCTATTTTAGAAAACTAATAAAAACCATAATATAAACCACGGATACTTTTCTAAAAGTTCTTGGATGTTTAGACAGTTACTGTTCTTCTCAACTAACTGGAGATCATCCAAAGGAAAAGTATTTGACTTACAGACTCAATTTTCTGCTCCCTGATGAAGAGCAGAGGCACTGATAACCCATGTGTTAATCTGCTGGGGTCCAAAATCTTATGAACTCAAATAAAGAATAGTAAGCAAGGGGGAAAGTCCCTTCAAGTGTTTGGATGTCAAGCACCCCCTCTTTCCCCACCTTCAGAGCCACTCTCTGAACCAACCTGAAAGGAAGTAAAACCGACCACTTACAGTGAATGCAGGTAAGGTCTAAAGGATTATACTGGCCAAAACTGGTCGCCATATTGCACAAATGGTTTGTTTATAATCTTTTTAAATGTCAATTTCTTTACCTACTTGAAAATACAAAACAAAGTATTTTTTCCTATTGATTCATTAAAGAGAGAGAGAGAGAGAAGTTGCTTAAATTTAAATATGCAATTTCTATGTGAGTCTGTAGCCCAGCAGCCTCATCTTACAACCTTCTGTGTCCAGACCGTAAAGGAACTATCATCATGGGAGGGAGAATGCTGCACCCTTACATGGAGCCTCAGAGATGTAAGTCAGGATCATAAACACAGTCACTTTACTACTGTTCAGTGTCCAACGCACCTGAAAGATTCAGGGACCACGTGTCAGCTGCCACACTTTTGAGGCCATTGAGAAAATTCCAATTCCAGTTCAGAGTCAGAGAAGAGAAAGAGCAATCCCCTTCCAGGACAGCCCAGGTTAATTCCCTCCAGTTTCTGCCCTATCGTGATATTAATTGATTGCCTAATAAAATGCTTCAGTAAAATGTGTGAAATCGGATTCTGGCAGAACATCAAATCAAAAGTAACTCTTTGTGGCAGCTACTTTTGCATACCCAGCGCCCTGCCTACCTTGTTATGTTTCTGCTGGTGCCTTGCCTTTGTGTCAAGAACGTGGTAAGGGCTTTCGGAGTCTTGGTTGATGTAATAGACCAGTCTTGAAGGCAGTGTGATTTCTTTCTGCAGGACATTGCTGTGACTGGTGTTACTGCTGCTATTCTGTTGCAATGTATTGTCTTCATCTGCCAGGAGTCCCACTTTTTTTTCTGTGGTTTCATTCCAAAGCGGAGCTGGTTGGGGAAAAGGGGGCAGGAGGCACAAACATACACAAACACACACACACACACACACACACACATGCACACACATATATATATATATACCCTATAAATTCATAAGTACCACAATGCATTTTTCCATTAATGGCAAAAATAAAGTTTCCTACTGATAAGCACGTGAGAAGTGGACACACAGGAAAGCAAGTGATGGCAACAGTGAAGTGGCCTGGATAAGTTTAACAACCAGTAAGGCTTATACAATAATGTGCTGTTTATTTTGCTTTATGTTTTGTATGTATATTTCTAACCAATCTCAAATCTAGACTTCTAAGTATGGGGAGGTGGGGGGAGGGGCTGTGACCCTTATCTGAGTCCACAGAAGCTCAAAGGGACTCTAACTAGGAGTTTCCCACCCAAGAGCTAAGAATGCTCGAACTTAACTCTAGTGCTGAATTCATATGAACTGACTCGTTTCACAAAAAGGACAGTTCCCTTCTCTTCTAACTTTGAGATGAGCAAAATCCCTTTGCCATAGAGGGATGCAGACGCTGGCAGCTTTCCAATTCCTTTTTACGCGCCTGCCAAGGCCATCTTTCTGCTTTCACTGATCTTCGATTGTGTTGAACATTATAGTACCTGAATTGTTCATGATAATGACAAGCATTTTTGAGAAATTACAAACCCAAGGTTTATATCTCCAAAGTTTCTCTTCCCCACTTTCAGGCCAGCAGCAGGGAATAAACCCAGAAGGGGACTTTGAGGAAACAACACATTACCACTATCCCCATCACCCCCTTCCGCATTCCCAGCCAGGCTCCACCACCCAAGAAGCAACGTGCTCCCTTCGTTGCATCCCCCATCCACCGGGCTCCCCTTCAGCCAAGTTGCACAGAGGGGCACAGCACCCACTCGATACCTTCCGGTGGACCCGACAGTAATCGGAATGGGTTTTTAGTGAATGCAACGCAAACGAACTTCAAAAAGTGAAGTGGAAGAAGTGGGGTCCGAGGACCAGAAAGGGAGAGGGCGGGCAGGGAGGTGCGGAAAGGCCGAGCCCGGGACAGCGTCTGGAGCGCACGGACCCGAGCGTCCTTTCTTTTTCCTTTGCAGGGCCCCGCAGGCAAGGCAATGCAAAGGGCACCGGGGCCATACCCACCGCTGGGTGCAGCAGCCCCCCAGGCGCGGGGCCAGGACGCGGCGGCGAGAGGAGGCAGCAGGAGAAGGACGAGCAGGCGGCAAGGAGGCGCGCGGGCCAGGGCGCGGGCGGGCGCCGGGCCGGCGGGGCCGCCGCGGGGGTCGCTGGAGGCTCGCGGGAAGCTGCAGCCCGCTAGGGGCGGCCGCCGGGAGCTGCTGCCGGGCGGGTTCATGGCTCATAGCTCCGGGGCGCCGCTCGGTAGGACCGGGGAGAGCGCCGGACTCGGCGGCTGCGGGGAGGCTGCGGGCGGAGCCGGTCACGCCGGCTCGGCGCGCATGGTGCGGCCGCAGGCAGGGGTCAAGGCTCAGGGCTCTGGGACTAGGGACGAGGCGGTGCCCCCTGCCCTGCTAGTGTCCCGGGCCCTCCCCAAGCAGCCGCCGAAGAGTCTGGGGTGGGGGGGGGGGTCCCCAGTTGCTCCGCCAACTTGGAACCTCCCCAGATGCTCCTCCCTTCCTGCGGCGGGCGCGGCCGCTTCGGCGACTGCGGGGGCTGCCGCCGGGGCCGAGGATGCGGAGCCGGCGCGGGAGCGAGCGGCGGGCGCGCGCGGTGCGGGCCTGCGCCCTGCCCTCGGGAGCGCGCGCGCGCGCCGAGCCGGTCCTGATGCTGGTGATGCTGATGCTGTTGCCTGGCACGGGACGCACTGCGCATGCTTGGTTGTGAGGGCAGAGCGAGAGGGAGAGAAACAGCAGCAGGGCTGCAGCAGCCCGGCAGCCTCCGAGGGGACGGCGGCACCTCCAGGGTGGGGGGAGGGGAGTCTCCAGTCGGCCATGAGCCTGCAGGGAAGGAGGAGGCTTCTAGGCCAGAGGCGAGGGCGATCCGCAGAGGAATCCACCTGCCGCCTCCACCACCCCACACCGCTCTGGTCCCACTCCCTCCTCCGGGAGAAAACTAAGACCAAGCAGGTCTCTCTTAATCCTCTCCTCGTTTCCTTCCTGCAAAGAACTGTAAAGGATTGCAGCGGGGATGTAAAAATAGCGCGACTCCACATCCAGCTCGCGCCCGCCCGTGGAACCAGGGCCGGGAAGCACGTTCACGCGGGGCAGGCTGCTGGCTGCTGACACTGAACGGCCTGGCTGGCCTGCCCCGGCGGCGAGCCAGACCCCCTGGCAGGGATCCCTAGCGCAGGGAGGGGGGTGGGAGGAGTGCTCCGCCCCGCCTCGCCTCTGTCCCCTGGCCTGTGTACCTGGGGGCTCTTCGGGGAAACAGAAGCTAAAGATGTTTGCTTCAAAGTTCAGAAAGTATGACTGGGCGTATTCGTAAGGGATTTAGAAATTCCTGGCGGGGAAGAAAAAAAACGGAGCCTAGAGACCGAGTGTGTGGCACCTAGCTCAGGAAATGCATCGTTTTTTCACCATGTGGCATGCATCTCCAATTCTGAGATCCAGTCCCCATAAATCCAGAGTCCCTGGTTTAGGTGAGTTAGCAGCCTTAACTAAATCTGACGGTTTCCAAAGAGGGGCTGTGGCACGTTTCTGCCTCTAGGCTCCATAACGCAAACATGCATTTGTTCCCCCTCCCAATGACAGTCAACAACAACGTTGTCTTACTCGGTTATTGGTATTTAAAATGGAGACTGTGGCACCTACTTTGGGGGGAATCAAGAATTCCACCGGCATAAAGCACTGCAGCAACAACGAGACTTGGTGTTGTTAGCCATTTTCTCCACTCCGACGTAACAAAGAGGGAGAGGGAGACGAAGGGAGGGAGAGAGAGGGACAGAGAGAAATACAGACAGACGGGGATCAGAGATCACAGCTGTTAGGGAGCTAAACACTAATACGAGTCCTTCCTCTCTCAATCAGAGCTAGGATATTAATTTATTACACATTTATTATTCATAAAAACCTGTGATTGATGCTGCCTCCCCCAAATGAGGGCAGCAACATTTTCCTTTTGGCTCAATATTGTTTCCCTAGAACCAAGCGTAGTGTTTGTAGCACAAAGAAGGTGTCAGAAAACATGTCATGAATGAATGAACTCCCCCCCACCACCACCTCCCTGCAGTTCCTACGAGTAGGTCAGTGTTCTTGGGGGTGGCAAGTGTGTCTTGGCTGGTGTACCCAGTTTATATTAGACATAATGATATACTATTGAAGAGGGGCTTGGGAGAAGGGAAGTGTACAAGGAATGCGAAGGGAGAAGGAAATGAAAGGCAAAAGATTCCCAGTTACGAAGTTATTTGAAAGGCATCTGTTGCAGTTGAGGGGCAACCTCTCCAAGCCTATTCCAAAAATTAAAGCTATGAGTCAGCCTGAACCAACTGACCACCCACCAGTTAAGAGCTGAATTTCCCATGTGGGTGTGTTTACAAAGAGGATGTTGTCCTCTGCACTATAATAAAAAGACTGCATTTATTTACAGGATTTTAGTGATTGTAGGCATGCCGGAGGGCGAGATGATGTGTCAGTAAATGAGTTAGTGAGTCAGAAGAGGAGTAATCACTCAGAAAATTTTACCGGAAGTTTAGTCCTTAAACCATATTTTTTACCAGGAGGTTAAACACAGAATTAAATATTCTTTAAGTGACATGTTCATTAGATTTAGTAATATTCTCATTAAAGTCGTTTAGAATGGACTCACCATTGGGTAAATACTGCTTACAAAAATGCCTCAGCTGGCCTAGTGAAGGAGGCCACCAGAAATCCTCTCTTTGGTATAATCTGATGCAGGGCACATAACTAGACCCGCTTTGAAACCAGCAAGAAAACTGGGCTTAGACAAGGGATGTTACTTTTGGAAGGCACCTGCCTCAACAGAGCTGATTCTGGGCGAAACGGTAGAGAAAGGGATACAGAAGAGGGGCCCTACAGTGTGAAAGCAGGTGAAAATTAGGGCAATGCAGCACATCAGATTCCCAAGAGCAATTAGAGCACAATCATCACCTGGCCAGCAAGCCAAGGTCAAAGAAGGTGTGTAGCAAAGCCACGGTGGCTGGCCATGGTGCCGGGGAGCCGTCTGGGAGAGGGAGAGCAACAGCACCCACAGGCGCCAGGATGGCAGCTCTGATTCAAGAGCAGCTTCAACAGAGTGGCTGGGGGCAGAGAATTCCATTTTCGAGTCAGCTATCCCGGGCTTCTCATTCTCCTTTAAGAATGGCTGTGAAGACTGATATTACAAGTGGAAATTAATCCCTCCGAGGAAAGAAGACAATGTACTCCTTCCTGGTGAAAGTAAAAATTGAGTGAGCTCTATTATTGGTATTTTCCACGTGGTTCAGGGGTCAGCAGCCATTTTCTGTAAAGGGCCAGATAATAAATATTTTAGGCCTTGTGTGCCCTGTGGTCTCTGACACATAAATTCTTTAGTTCTTTTTTTTTTTAACAACCCTTTAAAAAAAATGTAAAAATCAGGCCCTCATTTGTAAACCTACTATTTTAACTACATATATATAAATGTAACTATAGATGTATGTGTGTATAGATATATATTTAAAATCTTTCATTAACTGCATTATCTCCTATGCTTGTGAGCAGAAAAGTATGTGCAACTGCCTGCATGTCTAATTCTGAAAGAGCTAGTTCTTCACTAAAATTTAACTACTTGTTTAATGAATAAGTAGTAGTTGCTTAATTCTTGATAGATGTTCATCACTTCAAGGGACTCCTAAGGAAAGAAACATTTCTTCTTTTAGAAGTAATTCCCAGACTTTGACAATGGAAATGTCAGAAATTATTCGCCAAAAAAATGCAGATACTGAAAAGATCCCAGTATGTTGTATTTTTTTTTCCTTTTCCTTTTGCCATGTGTTTTCCGGTGAGCATGGAGATGCTGAGTGGATGAAAATCCTGAGAGTTCAGAGGATGGAGTGACACTTGTAGTGACAACCCTTCTTGGAGCTTGTCACCATCGGTCATTGGCCTGAATTCCTCACACTCAGTCCTGAAGAGCAATCTTGTGGCAGAGATGTTGCAGGCAAGCTTTGAGCTCATGAAAAATACGTCAATAAGTCTGTGTTAAATACACCTCTGCTCATCCTGAAGGATAGACAGCAGTGGGCCAATTTCATAACTCAAGGTGTGACTTATTCTAACTCTACTGGGGAAATAACAAGTATCTATTATCCAAACTGCAATGGTCACAGATACTCCTAGTAGAATAGTTGAACAGACAAAAATGTACCAGAGAGTCAGAGCATGAAAATATCTGAAGAAAGATAACCCACTAAAGAAACCTAAAATTAATTTATCTCTTTTTTAAAATATATTTTATTGATTTTTTTTTTTACAGAGAGGAAGGGAGAGGGATAGAGAGTTAGAAACATCCATGAGAGAGAAACATCGATCAGCTGCCTCCTGCACACACCCCACTGGGGATGTGCTCACAACCAAGATACATGTCCTTGACTGGAATTGAACCTGGGACCCTTTAGTCCGCAGGCCGACGCTCTGTCCACTGAGCCAAACCAATCAGGGCAAGTTAATTTTTCTCTTAAAATATTTGTTATTTTTCAATTACAGTTGACATTTAGTATTATATGTGTATAGCATAGTGATTAGACATTTATATAATTTATGAAGTCATCTCCCATATAAATCTAATACCCACCTGACACCATACATAGTTATTACAATATTATTGACTATATTCCCTCTGCTGTACTTTACATCCCCATGATATTTTGTAACTGCCAATTTGTACTTTTTAATCCCTTCACCTTTTCACCCAACCCCCAACCTCCCTCCCATCTGGCAACTATCAGATTGTTCTCTGTATCTATGAGTTTGTTTCTGTTTTGATTGCTCATTTATTTTATACATTCCACATATAAGTGAAACCATACGACCCACCAATCTCACTTCTGAGTATTTACCCAAGGAAATCCAAAACACTACTTTGAAAAGATATATGCGTCCCTATGTTTATTGCAACATTATTTACAATAGCCAAGATATGGAAACAACCTAAGTGTCCATTGGTAGATGATTGGATAAAGAATATGAGGTACATATGTACAATGGAATATTACTCAGCCATAAGAAAGAATAAAATCTTCACATTTGTGACCATGTGGATGGAACTGCAGGTTAGAAAAAGATAAATTAAGTTCTTAAAAGATACTATGTTAGATGAAGGTTAATTAGGAACTCCTGATGGAATAAGATAAATTTGAGAAATAGTTGATTTTTCCCCCACTACATAAACATTAGGAAAGTTTACCCCACAGTTTGATGCGTTTACAAGCTGTGGCACAAAGGGATAAACAGGTATGTCAGGATGATTTGTGGTGGTGATACGTGCTACGAAAAACTTGAAGGACTGTGTTTATTAGGAATAATCACGGAGTCAACATGTAGTTATTAAGCCCTCACTGGGTCACTGGGAATCTCTGCAGAAGTAAATTGCCATGTACAGCAAATGGATTTCATCTGAGAAGGTTAGAACTCCAGCAACAGAATTAATACACAATGCTAATCCCTGCCATTTGCATGATAACAATAGCTAAGCCCTTTAGTAATGCTTACTTTAATAATCGCTGTGCATTTACATATTGTAAAGTACTTTTATCTGTTTTATTTAATTTGATCCTCAACTCAGTGACACAGAGAGGGGAGTTATTACTATTCTTTTTAGGAGCTCCATCTGGGATGCAAGGACACTAAAGCTCACTGGTTTGGGAACATTCCTGGCTATACATTATTGATTTATGGAGAGGGAGATAGAAACATCCGCAATGAGAGAGAATCATGGATCGGCTGCCTCCTGCACGCTCTACAATGGGGATCAGAGCCTGAAACCCGGGCATGTGCCCTGACAGGGAATCGAGCCGTGACCGTCTGGATTATAGGTCAACACTCAACCACTGAGCCACACTGGCTGGGAAAACATGAGTGTTTTTAAAATCCTCCAGATTAATTGAAAAGTGTGGCCAAGGGTTAAGATACATTGAATAAAAAGATTTCCCAAGATAACACAGCTTGGGAAATCAGAACATGCATTAGGACCCTAAATTTGAGTCCTGTGCTATTCCCAAGGTTTTCTTCTCATTTCTGTTCTTAATACAATGTTCTTAAGTCAACGTTGAACTGGGAAAGAATTAAAAATTAGTTTAGTATAATTGCTTCAGGATCTTAGAAAATACAGAATTAGACAACATTCGAGTTCTTTGAGATCATCTGAGTTGAAACGCATTGTTTCACAATTACAGAAACTAAGATGCAGTTTAAGCTTGTTGCTCAAGGTCACCCTAATCTCTGACAGAACTGGGACCAGATTCAGGTTTCTCTCTTCCAGCTTTCTAGCACTTCCCATTGCACTTTGTACGTGGTTTATTAAAAACAAATTTTGACTTGCAAAAATTCTGGTCAGTCTACAGCTCCATTTCTGGTCTCACGTATGACACTGATTTGTAAAGATAAAGGTTATAGCTCTGAGGTCTGTGACCCAGCATCACTGGTTCTTTTAAGCCCAGTTCCATAGTTTGACAGCATGAAACAGTCTCACACTGCAGCATACACCTAGTATGAAAAAAGAGTACTGTCAGAGGCATCCCACACAAATGCAGTACCTGTTGTTCTCCTACTGTCCTTGTCTTTTGTGTCTCAAATATGTCCAAGGGACATGTGATGAACTTCTTATACTACCCTCAGTATCTCTTAAGAATTCAACAACTACAGCTTCTTAAATCCCTAATACTTATTTAGGTAGTGCCAAATTTCATGAGAAACAAAAAAGGAAATAGGAAATAATAAAAATAAAATAACAACAATAATGAGAGAGGAGAAAGAAGAGAAATTATTGATGTAACATCTCTTATGTACCAGATATGGAGTTAAGCATTTTTTCATGCTTAATAATTCTATGAAAATAATAATTCTATTATTACCCCCATTTTGATTGATGAGGGAACTGAGGCTTGGAGAAGTTAAATAACTTGTCTCAAGTCACATGACTACTAGGAAGCAGGGCTGGGCCAGGAACCATGTTTGCCTAACTCCAAAGCATAAACTCCCAACCACAACATAATGACTCACAAACAGCACTAATACTAAAATTCACCAAAAAAATACTGCAACTTAATCCTCTGCCCATTCCATACTTAATCAGCAATTAACTTTTTTTATAACTGGATTTGAAAGGTACTGATGCCATGTAATCTATTTGACCACTGTTTCCAAACAAATCACCAAGCACAGTCTCTTCAAAAAACCTATAACATTTTGGTATCATGACACTTGGCTATAAATACAATTTTTAATTTATTTTTTGTGTGTTTAAAACCACTGACCTATTGAGCCATACACAGGACTGTTCTGAATTATGTTTCCAACTTCTCATTAGAGGCATTATGCAATTATTTTATAATTCCAAAACAAAACCTGGTTATGATGCGGACATTTTTTACTTTAAATTGAAGTACTATTCCGCAAAAGAAGGCCAAGATCCTCACTTACCAGATAATTTAATTTTTTCTAAGTTTTACATTAACCAACATAGCCACCCATTAAATTTTCTTTCATTATATTATAATTAGCAACATTTATTAATCTACCCCATCAAATTATAATATTAGCTTTTGCCAACACATTAACATGTTCAGATTACTAAGGACATAACTATGAAAGCTTAACCCTGATCCCTCATCAGCTGTCATTAACTATTTTTATTCCATTATCCTAAGTCAAAAAGAACTGCTAACATTTTTGTAGCTCCTTAGATCATATGCATGCATTTGCACACCTTTTATCATTACTACTAGTGGCCTAGTGCACGAAATTTGTGCACAGTGAGGGGGGTGCCTTAGCCTAGACTGCGCCCTCTAGCAGTCTGGGAGCCCTCAGGGGATGTCCAACTGATGGCTTAGGTTCACTTTCCCAAGGGAAGTCAGACATCCTTAGCACTGCCATGAAGGCAGGAGAGGCTCCCGCCACTGCCTCTGTGCTCACCAACAGTCAGCCCAGTTGTGGCTGAGCAGCGCTCTCCCTGTGAGAGCGCACTGACCACCAGAGGGCAGCTCCTGCGTTGAGCGTTTGCCCCCTGGTGGTCAGTATGCATCATAGTGACCAGTTGTTCCACTGTTTAGTCGATTTACATATTAGCCTTTTATTATATAGGATACATATATACAGTAAATTAAAACATGTAGATTAAAACTGAACTTGCTATATTATTTCTGTTTGATTGTCTTGAGACTAGACTATTCATGTCATGGATATAGACATGACTTAGAGATAAAAAACAAATAATAGAGACAGATGATCACTTCTCCAAGGGAGAAGATAAACTCTAGGATTTTCTCGAGTCCAGTTCTAAGAAGTTTTATTTGCTATTCTGATAAATTATTGGAGGGATACACTGCATGTTGAAATGCCCTGTCTTGCAGGAAACATTAAGTCCTTGAATGTAACAAAATGTTTGGGTGAACTGTGATAAACAATAAACAAATTTTCTGGGGTTGTGTGACATGGCCTGAAAACTGATAAAAGAATTTCAATATCAAAAGTAAGTCTTGGCAAAAGTAACCTAAACTATTTATATATCAAAATAGCTATATATCCCACCACCTTCAAACATCACTGTATATATAGATTATTATCCAACTTATAGCTGACAATAACACATACACACACACACAATCCTTCAACACCAATATGAGAAACAGCCTATTGAGTTGGTTGTTCCTTGAATGAACAACTTGATCTAAAAATGCCAACAAAACAATATAGATGACCAATAGAAATATTATCAAAATTATACCAAATTAAGGGCTTCAAGCCCTTAAAAGGAGTTGAACATGGTCCAGGAAAAAGCATTTTATTTTATTTATTATTTTTCATCCTCACCCAAGGATATTTTTGCATTGATTTTTAGAGAGAGTGAAAGACAGAGAGAAATATCAATGTGAGAGAAGCACATCAATTGGTTGCCTCCTGCCTGAGTCCCCACCAGGGCTCAAACCCAGGATCCTTCAGTCTGCAGACCAATGCTGTATCCACTGAGCCAAACCAGCTACAGCCAGGAGAAAGCATTTTAAAGGACCAGGCCGCTGCCTAGAAGATCAAGAGCCATATACCATTTGGTAAGGCAATGAATGAAAGAGAATATTTTCAAGACTTTAAAATCAAAAACAGTGTAGATAAAGTGAACATAATCATCCAAATCCTAATGTTTTAATGAAGAGGTAGCATCTGAAGTTTGATAAATTTGGGCAGATATGTAATATCACATATCCTGTTAAATTCATTTGTAGTAGACAGCTCTTGGAGAACCTTCGGATATCGCCCCATTTTTGAAAGCATTCTGAGAAGTAGGTCCTCGTGACTATGTCTGTACTTCATGGTCTTGCTCCCCCATTTACTCCACAAACCCAGCGCCAGCTTGTTCATTTAGAATCAGGAACCTGACTCCAGATGGCCCACTCACAGCATCCCACCTTCCAGGCACACCTGATTGGCTCAGTGTGGTCAATCAAGTTTTCCTTTGAGCCTTTTTTTTAAAGAAAGATAATTTTTTAGAGAAGTTTAGGTTGACCTCAAAATTGAGGGAAACAGATCTTTTCCCTATCCCCCCACTCCCACATTTGCATTTCAACATCTCCCATCAGTTACAACTGATGATTCTATGTTGATACATAATCACCAAAGTTCAAAGTTTACATAACAATCACTCTTGGTGTTAAACGTTCTAGGGCTTTGGACTAATGAATAGTGACATATATCCAGCATTATAACATTGTACAAAGTATTTGCCCCGAAAATCTGTGAACTATTCACCCCTTCTTTCCCAACCTTTGGTAACCACTAAAATATATATATATATTGATTTTTTTACAGAGAGGAAAGGAGAGGGATAGAGAGTTAGAAACATCGATGAGAGAAAGATCAATCAGCTGCCAGTTGCACACCCCCTACTGGGGATGTGCCTGCAACCAAGATACATGCCCTTGACCGGAATCGAATCTGGGACCCTTCAGTCCGCAGGCCAATGCTCTATCCACTGAGCCAAACCAGTTAGGGCATCACTGAACTTTTTACTGTCTCCATAGTTTTGCTTTTCCAGAAAGTCATGTAGTTGGAGTCATATAGTGTACAGCCTTATCAGATTGGCTTCTTTCACTAAGTGATAGGCATTTTCTGGTTCCTTCATGTTTTTCACGGTTTGACAGCTCATTTCTTTTTAACTGAATAACATTCCATTGTCTGGATGTACCACAGTCTATTTACCCATTCACCTACTGAAGGACATTTTGGCTACTTCCAAGGTTTGTAAGTTATGAATAGAACGGCTATAAACATCTGTGTACAGGTTTTGTGTGGACATAAATTTTTCACAACTTTGGGTAAATAGCAATAAGCATGGCTACTGGATCATATACTAAAAGTATGTTTAGTTTTGTAAGAAACTATCAAACTATCTGGTGGCTGTTCCATTTTGCATTTCCATGAGTAATGTATCCGAGTTCCTGTTGCTCCACACCCTCACCAGCCTTTGGTGTTGTGGCTTTGACCATTCTGATACATGTGTAGTGGTGTCTCTTTGTTGTTTTAAGTTGTATTTCCCTGATGACATAGGGTCATCTTTTTACATGCTTGTCTGTCATTGGTATGTCTTTCTTGGTGAAGTGTTTGCTTAGGTCTCTGGCCCATCTTAAAATTGAATTTTTTGTTTTCTTATTGTTGAGTTTTGAGGGTTCTTTGTATATTTGGAGATAACAGTCCCTTATTAGATGTACCTTTACACACATTTTCTCCAAGTCTATATTTGTTTTTCACTTTCTTGACATTGTCTTTTGCAGAATATAAGTTTTTAATTTTAATAAAGTTCAACTTATCAATTACTTCTCTCATAAATTGTACTTTTGTTGTTGTATCTAGAAAGTCATCACTACCCAAGGTCACCTAGGTTTTCTCCTATGTTATCTTCTAGGAGGTTTGTAATTTTGCATTTTACATTTAGGTCTATGATCCATTTCGAGTTAATTTTGTGTCTAAATTCACTTTTTTCGCATATCTTTTTTTAATTTCTTTATTGATTAAGGTATTACATATGTGTCTTTATCCCTCCATTACCTCCCCCCACTCATGCCCTCACCCCCCTGTTGTCTGTGTCCATTGGTTAGGCTGATATATATGCATACAAGTCCTTTGGTTGATCTCTCTCCCTTACCCCCATCCTCCCCTACCTTCCCTCTGAAATTTGATGGTCTGATCAATGCTTCTCTGTCTCTGGATCTGTTTTTGTTCATCAGTTTATGTTGTTCATTATATTCCACAAATGAGTGAGATCATGTGATATTTATCTTTTCCTGACTGACTTATTTCACTTAGCATAATGCTCTCCAGTTCCATCCATGCTGTTGCAAATGGTGAGAACTTCTCTTTTACTGCAGCCTAGTATTCCATCGTGCAGATATACCACAGTTTTTTAATCCACTCATCTGCTGACGGGCACTTAGGCTGTTTCCAAATCTTAGCTGTGGTGAATTGTGCTGCTATGAACATAGGGTTGCATATATCCTTTCTGATTGGTGTTTCTAGCTTCTTGGGCTATATTCCACCCACTAGTTGTTGAATACAATTGTCTTTGCTCCTTTGCCAAAGATCAGTTGGCTATATTTATGTGGGTCTATTTCTGGGCTTTCAATTCTATTCCATTGATCTATTTGTCTGTTCTTTTATTGATACCACACTGTCATGCTTTACATATAGGTTTATATAGTAAGTCTTGAAGTTGGGTAGCATCAGGCCTCCAACTTTTTTTTATCTTCTTCAATATTGTGATGCCTCTCCATATAAAGTGTAGAATCAGTTTATTAATACTGACAAATGGCTTGCTAAAATTTTGATAGGGGCAGCATGAAATCTATAGATCAAGTTGGGAAGAACTGACATATCCATACTTCCTATACAAGAACATAGAATAACTCTTTTTATTTTATTCATTAGAGTTTTGTTGTTTTCCTCATATAGTTGTATACATATTTTGTTAGATTTATATCTAAGTATTTTATTTTTGGAGGTGCTAATATAAATGATATCTGCACAGTCCAAATAGAAGAGGTGTAATTATACTATGCATGTTGAATTTTTTACTTACTGTTATAAGCATTTTACATCTCACCAGAGATTCCAAAAAAAAACATAATTTCACTACAATATATTATTATTACTGCAAAAAGCATATTTTTAAAGTACATTTTTAGAAAATAAAACTCCAAAATGACAAATGTGGTTGTCTCTGGATAATTAGATTGGGGCAATAATCATTATCCTTTCTATTTTTTTTTTTTTTGCATTTTTCAATTTCACACAATAAAAATATATTAATTTTATATTAATAACAGCAATAAAATTCTTATTTTTTTAATTTAAAATTCAACCACTAGGCAATACTTGGCAGAATTGTTTTTAAGTGGAAGATTAAATAAGGCTAAGTTGGAGGAACATCTAACTAGCATGCAAGGAAAAAAAATTTTTCAGAAAAACATCAGTGAGACTAAAGCAGACTCATTGTAAGCTTGAAAAGACTTCATTCAACTCCATGTGCATAATTTAGTCTGCAGTCACTGTTAGACTTGAAAACAGCCGTTAAACTTTGACATTTTCTCTACTGTTACAGATAGTGACTTCTCTCTCCATCCCAAACAACTCCAGCTAAGTCACATTTTTTTAATTTAAAGCATTTCGAGAAACAAGATACTATTGAACAGACATAAAGACAATGAAAATACAATGTCTCTTTGTTGTCTTTTTCATCTTCAATATATTTTACTAAGATCCAGAGATGCCTGAATGACAGTGGTCCCCAGATAGAGGAGGTAACAGATCCAGATCAGAGAAGGTCAGAGGGCTTGTGTGTGTGTGTGTTGGGGGGGGGGGTAGAGATTTTTGTCAAGAAGATGAATTGATAAAAAGTCTTAATACATGTGAATATACTAAAAAGAGACTTAGACAGCTGGAGGAATTTCACCTTGAACTAGCAACATATACATAGAAAAAATAATAAACATGAAAAGAAAGGTTATTATGAAGTCCAAGAAAAGCAAAAAGCAGGAAAGGACAAGTCATCATAGCTTATCAGCTACTGATAGCATTTGATAGTAATAATAATATTAACTATAAATATTAATCAAACTAAAATTATAATATTACTCTATTGGGAGGTTGGATATGTACATTGGGTGTGTTCTCATCTGCCATAGCAACTTCCATAGCAGGGAATCAATAGATTATGTATAATAGCTGCTAAAAAAATTAATAATAAAGCCATGTTATTCAGAGATATGAAGGTGAATACCAAAAAAATCAGCAATTAGAGATGGAGTGGCTTGCTGCTGGAATATGGCCATATCTAGAAAGAAAGACACACTGGGAAGGGCTGATGGACCTAACCTCCTTTCTCTCACCAAACATGTAACAAGTTCCCATATGGAGTTTCTTTGTGAGTAGATGCTTAATTACACCCTGCTCCCTACTCTACTTCAGTGTTTGGGTTTTATTGCAGAAAAAGTCTGAATATCATCTTCACAGTCATTTCTGTTTGTTTGTAAGATTAAAGATTATTTAAATAAATGAGAATCTTCATTCTTCTGCACAGCTTTTGTTTTGCAGAAACCAATTTTTCATAAGCAGAGGGTAGCTGAGTATTTCAGTGGTTCCTTGCTTCCTTCTCCCCTCCCCTTACCTGCCGCTCTCCCTCCTCCATGGAGCTGGACACATTTGAAAGCTTTGATGCCTTTAGCTCACATGTACACAAGTGCCATTAACCATAATGTGGCTAATGAGTCTAAATTTAGACCTACTACCGTTGAAAGTCTAATCTTTTCTCTCCTATTGATACCTTCTGTTCTCTGTTAATGAACGAGGTCCAGTTTTTCTGTGTATGAAGCAAGGAGTTTTACCTTTTATCCTTTGTAGTACTTCCAATGTTTTTTGTTGCATGAAATTGGAGTTCTGACTTTAGATGCTCTTTTTACTATTTTCTTCACCCCGATATGATTGATTATTTCAGTCAAATATCCTCTTTTGCCTTTTTGTTCAGCAGTATTTCCAGTGGTGCTTAAGTACATCTATGCTTTCCAGCTATTTATACAAAACATTTTTAGTTCTCTTTTTTGAGGCATACACACACACAGTTACACTTCATGGAATTGCATCCAGAGAAGTAACCATGTCCTGGGGAGGAGGCAGGAAAAATCACCTCTCCCAAAAATGTCTACCTCTGACCAAGGACAACATGTCGAAGAGCTGTTAGAACATTCACTTAGTTAGGAGACTGGCTCCGGGTGGTCATGTGTAAACAAAGAAGCGCCAGGTAGGGCCCAGTGCACCTAGGACAGTAGAAGTTACACTCTCTGTTAAAATACTTTTTTGGCCCTAGCCCGTTTGGCTCAGGAGATAGAGCATCGGCCTGCCGACCAAAGGGTCCCGGATTCAATTCCAGTCAAGGGCAAGGACACATACCTTGGTTGCAGGCTCCTTCCTGGCTTGGGCCCTGGTCTCTGGTCCCTGATCACAGCTCATGTGGAACTCTCTCTTCCCATCTCCCTAGATATCAATGGAAAAATATCCTTGAGTGAGGATTAACAAAAAAACAACACTTTTTTGAATCCAGATACTGATTCTTGTCTTTGATAAGAAGAGGACCTTACTATTGGTGTTTATACATTGGGTATATCTGTGCTTTGTCCAAGACCCTAGAAATTAAATATGATCTCTAGCGCAAAGTTCATGCTCAGCTGAAAAGAAGTGCTTTTTTTTCCTTTATTTTTTTTAGAATAAAAAGAAAAATGAATCAACAATTACAGTTTAGATGAATTTTGCACTGCATTCAAGCTGTGCGTTGTATTCATTTTTTACCAAATCAAAACACTAACACAGAGCATGTTACGTTTTACTTTGTACTGATGGGAAGATGAAAAACTTTCCACCCTTTGCTATCCATTTCTCGATTTCCATGGACCTGATTCGATGTATTACTATTGGCTGAATCGGGTAGCAGACAGGTCCAAGTCTAGACTTGGCAGCTCCTGAGGAGCATGTCGCTTCATATTGGAGCCCATATTTAGCTTTGGGAGCTGTTCCTCTAAAAAATATATTACATTTGGAATTCAGTTTTGAGCCATTTAGAGTTACATTTGGTTATTTGGTGGGTTTGCTGGTAATCCTGTATGTTGGCTCTGTGGAAGCCATTTAGACTTTCAGATTTGAGGGCACAATGTCTTCCTTTCCTATATTAATAGAGATATTAGATTTATTGGCCCTTGGATTTATAGTGTGACTATTGAATATGGTGTGTGTGTGTTTGTATCTATATCAGTTGAGTCATAAATGTTATAATCTAACATCTACTGGGGTGTTGTTGTTTTTAGTAATGAAGAGCTAAGTTAAGAAGATTTTCTGAGTTCAGCAAAATCTAGGCTAATATTTTGAAGGTCAATCTGTAAGACTGCCATTTAATTTTAAATTTATACATATCTGTCCTACTCAGGCCTTTATTCAGAATCTGGAAAGAAAGTTAACTTATAGCCCTGACCGGTTTGACTCAGTGGATAGAGCATCATCCATCTGCAGACTCAAGGGTCCCGGGTTCAATTCTGGTCAAGGGCATATACCTTGGTTGCAGGCACATCCTCCCAGTCGGAGTGTGCAGGAGGCAGCTGATCAATGTTTCTCTTTCATCAATGTTTCTGACTCTCTATCCCTCTCCCTTCCTCTCTGTAAAAAAAATCAATAAAATATTTTTTTAAAGAAAGTTAACTTACTAATTTTTAGGAATCCCATCAAGAGCATATCCTAAACCCTGCTTCAAAGAAGAACAAAACATTGCTTAATTTTTTTCATTCATTCTATCATCTGATTTTTATGTGGGTAGCAGGCTTGATCTACTGTCAGAAGAATGAGGGATTGCATCTCACTAGAGCAGACAAAGCAACTTAACATTGAATCGTAGGTGCCCCAGGTGACAAGAGTTTTTTGGCCATTGTGTGGGCAGTCATTGCATGGGTCCAGGTGGGTGATTCATTTCGTGGCAGTTCCTGACATGTCTATCCATAACACAGGGCACCAACACTTCAATGCATTCGTTTGCTCAGGAAACACAGAGCGAGGAACTTACTTACATCTTCCTTTCTTGGAGTATGTGCAGATGTTAACATATTAAAGAGGGGTGGAGTTCCTTCTAATAAAAAAAAGCATAGTTATAAATTACTACTTATAAGTTAGTATTACCCCTCTTTCCTCCCCAATTCTGATCCTGTCTTCACCTCACATCTAATAGAAGGATGGTTTAAGATAAGTTCATGGTCTGTTAGGAGTGTGGTTATGATTTTTTTTCAGTGATATTTCCATACTATTGTCAACATGGTTGAAAGGTGTGATTATTTAGGTTGACGGGAAGTGGAAGTGGATGCCAATTTTGGCTTTCCTGGAGAAACAGCTGCGTTTGTCTTTTCTCCTGCAGTTCATGTGGAAAGAACAATCCCAGGTACCCCGTGTGCTAACCTCTTCCCGAACATCATAAAGAATCCAACTAAAACAAAGTTTAAAACTATTTCAGATGTGCAAGTCTATTGAAGCCAATATTTTATTTTAGAGATTTGTGTAAGTCTCTGTGCTGCAATTCTGTGACTTTTAATTTAAAAAACATGAACATACACTGCTATGATGTCCTTTTCTGCTTAACTATTTATATGTTTATTTGTAAATTAGACAGATCAATAGAAGAGGGGTAAGGACAGATGTGCAGTGCTGTTTTATTAAAAATTTTTAATAATAAATTAGAGCAAATGAGGTTCCATTTGTTGACAGAGGATTGCAAGCCAGATCAACAAATGCTCTAATGAACAAATATCAACATTGGCGACATTTATTCTGACATTTCCAGGGGAGCTTGGATGCTTTGAGGACATAATAAAAGCCTTAGTTCCTAATACATATGCTGTTGTATGGGTTTTGTTTTTTAACATAACGTATGTTGTCTTTTGTGTAACTGAACAGCTAAAAAATGAACTGTCACAGATACTAAAGCTGGGCATTCAACACACTATATTTGATTCAAGTGTTCACAGAATGTGATGCAAACCAATGTTCTCTCAACTTACATCCAGGATAGCTAAAATATTACTTTAACACATGGGAAAAGTAGAGCACTGTAACGATTTGGCTAGATATAATTCCGGGCTGTCTAAGTTGAGTAATTTCCTCAGGCATTCCAACTTTGATCAACCACAGCAAGAACTTTTAGCCTGTCTGTAAAGCAGCCAGTGCATCTGTCCATATGTCCTGAGGTGGAGAGAAAAGAGAGCATGCCAAAAAAGAAAGAATGCTTTCTCTCACTGCAGAGCAGTTACAGAACGAAATGGAAAGTTTTTTTGTTTCCCTAGGAATTTTTTTTTAGATGATTGAGCCTCTGATGTCTCACTATGCCCTGTGGTTCTATATTAATAATGAAAGGTACTTCTTTCAGCCGAGGAAAAATGTTTTCTAGCTAATTCTGCTGAAACTTGTTGGGTAAAGTCCATTAATTTTTAAACATTTCATTCTTGAATAACATGCTATTCACTGTCTAAAAACCTATACATAAAAAAAATAGTATATATCTTAGCAAAAGGAAAGGAAGAAAGGAGGAGAACACAGTCAGCTAAAATAGTTCATACGTTTGCTTCTGAGAAAGGAGAAATGGAAAAGATTTAAAAAAAAAAAAAGTCCAGGAAGAGGTTGCTGCTTTTACATAAGAAACTTGTGGAATTATTTGACTATTTAAACAAATATGTTTAAAACTTCAGTGCAAATTTAAAGCTTATGTTAAGGACAATAGCCATACTCTTGCAAATTATCTCCCTCAATTCCCAACATAATGAGCTGGACAGTGAATCTGATTCAATGTGGCATTTATTATTTTATACTTGTGTATAGTCATCTAAGAAAATAAGCATATGGGATGATTTTAATTATAAAATTAGCAGGTTCATGACAACTAAATACAAAACATCATCTATCTATCTACCTTTCATCTGTCACATTGTTGGAACAACTGCCAAAATTAGAATAAGGTCTATAGATTTAGATAATAATATCTTATCAATTTTCTTTCCTGATTTTGATAACTGTACCATGGTTACGTAAGAAAATTTCCATCTTCTTTAGAAGTATAAACTGGGCGATTTAAGAGTAAACAAACTATTTACTTTCAAATAGTTCAGAAAAATATTTACATCTATATCTATCTTTCTAAATAGAAAGAATGATAAAGCAAATGTAGCAAAATGTTAATTAGTAAAACTAAAAAAAACAATTAGTGAACTAGGTGAAGGGCATGTGGAAATTCTTTGTACTAATTTTATAACATTCCTGTAAGCTTAGAATTATTTGAAAACTAAATTAATAAGCAAGCCAATTATTGATATTAGTAAGTGGCTGGGAAGACAGCCCAAGAAATTCACATTCAGTTCAATTATTCCCTCCCCCCGCCAACACCGTGTATCCCCTCTATGTCCTCTGCAGTTTTTTAGTTATTATATGCTTCTCCATTCTAAAGAACACCTTTTTTGTAAAATATTGTGATTTAAACATTTAAAAAACTCATTTAATTCAATCAAGATATCATTATCATTGGGGTTCATATGTTCATGCTGATGGACATGTCCATTTGAAAACTCTTCTAGCCATAGTTATGAGGGAAATGTTTCCTATTCTCTTTTCTTTTTTAAAAAATATATTTTATTGATTTTTTACAGAGAAGTGGGGAGAGGGATAGAGAGTCAGGAACATCGATGAGAGAGAAACATCGATCAGCTGCCTCCTGCACACTCCCCACTGGGGATGTGCCTGCAACCAAGGTACATGCCCTTGGCTAGAATCAAACCCGGGACCCCTGAGTCCGCAAGCCAACGCTCCATCCACTAAGCCAAACCGGTTAGGGCTCCTATTCTCTTTTCTATGAACATATGTTCTTTCAGTGTAGGTCAGTTTATATGTTCTTTTATTTCAGCCTAAAATTGATCTAGTCAGTTTAGTCTTTCAAAATACAGGTTATAGAACCCAACTATCTTATTTCCATACTGTATTTGTTAGAACTGGGTATAGCCAACAGCATGTGGATAAAAGCTTATTTTTCTCACTTAACAAAATGTCAAGTGGTAGGCTCCTTCTGGCATTTGCTCAGCTTAATGGATATCAAGGCTGGTATTCTACAATTCCCTTGGTCTTTGCCTTATGGTTGCAAGATGGCTGCCACATTTTCAACCATTAAGTTCAAGGCAGGAGAAAAGATGTAGGAGCAGCACTAACCACACCGCTCTTCCTCTTAGGAGACTTCGGCATCATCCTATTTACTAGAACGTAGCCACCCTAAAGAAGAGGAGGGGAGGCTGTGAAAGTGGAGAACAGGATCATCTTACTGGCTTCTTAGACCATGGGTCTTACTTGGGAATCCTTCTTGCTTAAGACTGAGCACATTGCCACCCTGAACAAAAGCAGGGTTCTATTAGAAAAGGAGGAAGGAGGGAAATTGGGAAGGTACAAGAGCATCTTTCACAGGTTCCCAGGTCATCAGATTATTGGTTACAGTCCAGAGAACAGTTATTCATTCAATTTGATATAAGACTCTATTCGCTAATCAAATTCCCTTTTCTCAGTCAGCTCCAAGTAAATACGTGGTCCAGTATATTGTTAATTCTGTTCTACTGGCACTTGAAGCTGTTTTCTGGATCATTCTACAACATTAACTCTTTGAAGTTGGGTCTGCCTCCTTAATTGAATTCTGAAGATGAAGTATCCTCAAAGTAGGCATGTGTCAGTTAAAGTCAGAATCTTATGGGCAATTTTCAAAATTCACAATCAATTTTAGGAAGGGAACACACTGGTAAAGAAAAGTGAGCTTGTCAGATTAATTCTATAAAATATAATTTATATGTCATTTGAATACTTGGAGGTTCTTCAGTTTATTCATCATAGTGCCTGTTGTAGAAAGTCAGGAGGGACTTAGAAGCCAGTTTGTACCAAGTGTAATGCATTACGTTGGCTAAAAGCAGCTTTACCCTTCTAGCAAACTATGCAATAATAAAAGCTACAGTGGTCCATGTATCATCTACAATGGTACAGTGATACATAATTGTGCAATTATTCTTGTGACTAATATTTTCAGGTGTTTGCTCTATAGGAAGAAATTGAAGCCACAGAAAACAAATCGTGTAGGAAAAAACACATAGAGTAACACAGGAGAAAGATGAGAAACAGGGATTGATCTAAAGAGCACCTTTTTAAAAAATATATTTTCTTCTTGATTTCAGAGAGGAAGGAAGAGGGAGAGAGAGATAGAAACATCAATGATTAGAGGGAATCATTGATCGGCCACTTCCTGCGTACTCCACACTGGAGACTGAGCACACAACCCAGGCATGTGCCCATACCAGGAATCAAACTGTGACCTCCTGGTTTATAGTCAATGCTCAACCACTGAGTCACACTGGCCAGGCTAAGGAGCACCTTTATGTTCAAGACTGTCAGGAGAAGAAGAAAAATGTAATGTTAGTTAGTTCCAGTTCTAACTTTTGCAGTTGCCTCCACTCAGCCCCAGAGAGACCCACCACCCAACTTCATAACCTGGTCTTACCCTGGTGGGACAGCTCCAAGCACAGAGTGATGCGGCTATTTTAGATCTATTTCCTGAGCCAAAAAGGTCCTGTTGCTGTGCTTGCTCTACTTCCTCCTGTCCCCTGAAGAGACTTGGTTTTATGAAGTCACAGCTTCAAACAAAGATCAGAGCTATTTCACCCTCCTTTCAAGGTCAGGGCGGGTCCACCTAGCCTTTGTTTTTACACAGTGATGCTGGCCTGGGTCCCCACCACATGTGGGCCACTTTGGTTTTCATTCCACAGGAGGCATCACACTCTTCACTATGCCTATTTCTGGAGCTACAGCCCAGCAAGCCGAGGCTGCAGTCCTGGCTTACTGCTGAATGTTTCCATTTCTGGCCCATAAAATTGTTTAGCTATTGTTCGTTTGGTTTGGTTGTGGGGCTTTTTCCATAACTGTCTTTTAAGTTTGGAGCAGAGGGGAAATTCTTAAGGATACACTCACAGTACCATTTAATGGGGAAGTGGTACTTCCCCATTTGGAAAGAAAAATAAAGTGAGTTGACTATAGATAAATCTGTAGATCAGGGGTCAGAACATTAGAGTTTTGCTTAAGTATGGCCCTGTTTCCAAATACAGAAATTATCTAACCAAAGGCAGCAGGAGTATTGGCTGAGGAAGGAATAATGTTCAATTGCATATTTACTATAAGACTAATACAGAGCCCAGCCAGTTTGACTCAGCAGTTGAGTATCGACCTATGAAAAGGAGGTTAAAGCTCAATTCCCAGTCAGAGCACATGCCCCTGTTGGGGGCTCAATCCCCAGTAGGGGGCATGCAGGAGGCAGCCAATCAATGATTCTCTCTCATTGATGTTTCTATCTCTCTCTCTCCCTTTCTCTCTGAAATCAATAAAAATATTGTGTTGGTTTAAAAAAAAAAAGACTAATACAGACACATTCTAAAGAGAAAGAAGAAAAAGAAAAAAACCTTACCAGAATAATCCATATTATTTTACAGAATCTATCCATCCCATCAACCCTCACAATGAAATGCAATCAATATGTCTTCTCCCATGTGTCTTAGCTTTCTTTCAGGCCAACAGAAATACTGCTTCTCTGCCTCTTTTTCTGCAGCAGCCCAACCTAATTCCTTACTGTTGTGTTCCATTTCCATGTCCCCCTAAGGAATCCCTATTTTTTTAATCAGGTAGAGTCAGATGTTTCTTTCCAAAAGTCTACCTATTCTTAAGTTAGTCCCATTTCTCTGTACAATATGTAGGCTTACACTGTTTGTCTGATTGATGTCACCCTTATCAATTATGTTTGCTTTCCACTTGATCTCAAGACAAAAAGAATTTTAAAGCTAGTTTCTATCCTCGTTCCAGACTTGCTGCTTCCAAAGCCCAAGCAATACTTTTCTGATCCCATAGAGGGTTGTGAATTCTTCTTCTTTGTCTTTCAGTTTTTCCTCTGCCCCTGAGCAAACATGTGATGAGAAAAACAATTTTTATTTTCTGAGTTGCTGCTAGGTATTGATAGTATGATAATGTTCCTCACTGCAGAGTCTGGCATTTAGGTAAAAACTTGAGTTAAGGACTCCTATTGTTTTTTTGTTTTGTTTTGTTTTGTTTTTTGCTTAGGCACTTTTTAAAACAACCACATAGAGTTAAGACCTTGAAAAGTTAGTAACCACTACCCAACCACCTTGTAAGTCATAGCTGCTTGCCACCTGCTCTCTCTCTCTCTCCTAGGACCAAGGACTGCCCTTCCCCAGCTCCTTGCAGAGGGGTGGGGGGCACCCTGCTTCTAGAATATGGAAGGAATAAATTTTGTGACTACTTCCTTTGTGTGTGCATATTGAAACTGTGCCTTCAATCAAAATGCCCCAATGGTTTCACTTCCCCAAAATGGGAGCTCGGTGAGCTGAGGGAGCTACCTGGCAGCCTTGTGTAGCTGGTTTGTGCCCCACTCATGCAACAGTTATAAACTGCCTATTCTTACTTCAATACACCAATTCCAGCTTCTCAACACAATATATCTAGAATCAGAGTGTTCTGGCACCATAGGCCTTTATATTTTCCAAGAAGATGACACAGCCTGAATAGAAAGGAACCATTAGGAAAAAATAGTTATAGATATAGATATAGATATCCTTATGTATTTAGATATCCTTAACAACTTGTGGTAAAGAAGATTTCTTGAATAAGATGCTAAAAGCAAAATGACAATCAAACAAAAGTATACAATAAAGTTTGATCAACTTGTTTACAGCCAAATTTAGACCTGTGTTATTCAAAACTCCGTGGACAAAGCTAAAAGATAAGCAAAACTAATTGAGAGAAAGTATTTGCCACATATTGGAAAAAAGAGTATTTTACAAAATTATAAGTAAAAGACTAACAATGTACTAGAAATGGGAACAGAGGCTAGGAACAGATGATTTCCAGAAAAGAAAATGCAAATAGCCCGTATGGAACTGGAGAGCATTATGCTAAGTGAAATAAGCCAGTCAATGAAAGAAAAATACCACATGATCTCACTTATTTATGGATAATAAAGACCATTATAACCTGATGAACATAAGTAGATACAGTGGCAGAACAGCATTGAACAGACTGTCAAACTACAGCTGGAAGACTGGAGAGGGTTTGGGGAAGTTAAGAGATCATCTGAAGGACTTGTATGCATGCATATAAGCATAATCAATGGACACAAGACACTGGGGCGGGGGGGGGGGGCGAGTAGAGGAGGCCGGGAGAAGGTCAAGGGGAAAAAAGGATACCTATGCAATACTTTTTGTAATACTTTAAGCAATAAAACAATTTAAAAAATAGGTCAATGATAGTGCTGACACTTACAATGTCAGCTTCAGAATGTTTGAACATAACAAAAAAGAAATAACAAATGCAGATAACTTAACATTTATATTTAAAATCTTTATCTTCCCCCCAAAAAAAATATATGAAAAGATGCTCAATCTCACTAGAAACCATGAAATACTAATTAAAACAGTCATGACATACTATTTCTCTCCATCAGTCTGGCAAAACTGTTTAATTTTATTAATGAGCTTTTTCAAGGTTTTTGAGGAATACTCTCTGACATTACTAGTGGGAATGTAAGTTGGTTTAACCAATTTGCACATTCCTTACCCCCCAAAACCTCCACAAATGAGTTTCTATCTGAAACTCTGGTATGTGTGCACAATCTGACACAGGCATGTATGTGAAGGCTCCTTGTAGCACTGTTTATAATAGACAAAAATTAGTAATATTTCAACTGTCAACCAGTAAGGAAACAGCTAGAGAAAATATAGATGCCCATTGTGTATTTTATATCAGTTAAAAGGAATATGCTAGATCCCTTTGTGTCAACATGGATAAATCTCAAAACAGCACTGCTAATTGAAATAGGCAACCTGAAGAATAATATGCATAATAGCATAGTATTTTGCCAAACACACACACACACACACAAAACAATACTAAAATAACATTCTAAAAACTCATAATAGTGGTTAGCTCTGGGAACTGGGAAAAAGTATATGTCACAAGTGAGATAATAGTCACTAACATTTATTAAATACTTGCTGTGATATGGTGTTTAATGTTTTATAGATATTATTTCATTTGATCCTTAGAGCCACCCTATGATGTAGGTATTAGTAACACATCCATTTTCCAAATAAGGAAATTTAGGCACAGACAGTTAAGTAACTTGCCTAAAGTTGCACCGGCAGTAAAGTGGTAGACCCTATGACGATGCCTGGAATACCACAGTGGGCTAGGGAAAGTGGGGCAGTGCCCCAGAGGACTTCACGGCAGCTTTAGCTATAGATGTCTGGTGTTTTGGAAGGAGGATGTCTTCAGGAATCTAAACTAATAAAAGCGAAATATTAAAATTAACCGTTTCTCCGAGACAGGGTAAGCCACGCCCACCAGCCAATCAGAGCGGCTGTATGCAAATTAGCCCGGCCAACATGGCGGCCGCCACTCA